>VZTE01004405.1:472096-579605 GCA_013397775.1 Eulacestoma nigropectus
CGGGAGCGGCTCCGGCCGACCGGGCGGAGGAGCCACCGTGGGGCGGCCGAGGGACCCCCCGCGGAGGGCGGCGGCGGCCGGGGGTCGCAGCTCTCGCCAGGGCGTGGGCGAGGGGAACCGGGGCGGGTTCGGGGTGCTGGGCTGGTGCTGCCCGGCGGGTCGGAACGGTGCGATTTGAGTCGGGGGAACATGGCAGCCCTCGCTGAGGGGCTGTCCCGGGAGTGCGGGGCAGGGACCTGCCGCAGAAGGAACTGGAGGTACCTTGGGAGCTGCCGAACCTGGTGGTGTTCCCAGTCTAAGGAAGAGAAGCGCTGTGTGTAACTGGAGGTGTATCAGCAACTTATTTGTGTGAAGAAGTTATGTATCCCCTCTGTGTCTGGGAAGTATTTCCATGTGCTGTTTGGCACAGCGTGGAACTCTGAGGGTTAGGGTTTGTTGTCTTGTCCAGATCATAGAATCAGGATGGTTTGGGTTGGAAAGGTCTTAAAGCTCATCTCATCCCACCCGCTGCCATGGGCAGGGACACCTTTCACTAGACCAGGCTGCTCGAAACCACGTCCAAGCTGGCCTTGGACACTTCAGGGATGGGGCAGCCTCAGCTGCCTCAGGAGGGTGACATGTTCCCTTCCAAATGTTTCCCTGCTGCCAACAGTCCCCTTTAGCCTTTCTCGACAGTGACTTCTCAGTTCGAGGGAAGTCTTCTGAGCAGAGTCCAAGCTCTGTTGAGCTGCCTCCCGTGCCCCAACTTGGTGTGACATTTTCTGCCTCCCTCCTTTCTGGTTTCTGGGCTCACCCTGACCTGCCTGAAGTCCCTCTGTCATGGGTGTGACCTCAGACCTAAATTTTTTTTTTAATCAGTGACCTAATGCCTGTCAGCTTGTGCAGCCACTCCCCAAGTTCTTCAGGACTTGCCTTTTCTTTCTCTCAGCTTCCCAGCTGCCAGCTGTGATTT
Organism: Eulacestoma nigropectus; assembly: GCA_013397775.1. NCBI lineage: Eukaryota > Metazoa > Chordata > Aves > Passeriformes > Eulacestoma > Eulacestoma nigropectus. The sequence continues at coordinate 473,049 of VZTE01004405.1, forward strand.
ACCCAGATAAACCATCTCTGCATCCCTGGTTCAGTGCTTTGTTGGTAACTCGGTCTCTGTTGGGAGAGGATGATGGGTGAACTGGGAATCACGAGCTTTGTTCCTGTTGAGAAGCTCTTATCAAATATTAGCAGCATTTTCCCGCAGACACATTCCAGAAAATACAAAGAGTGCCTTTGAGTTACAAGTTTGCGGAGATTCAGGCTGCAAAATCTGTGGAGGATTCCTCACTGCTTGCCAGTGGCTCAAGTTTTGGAAGTGGCACTTGGGTGGTGAAGTGTTACCTGATGAATTTGGGTTTCGTGACATTGCTGTTGTAGAGAGATGCACACACTGGTTATTTCCACGTGGAGCTGGGCTCACACTGGAGCTCTTGGAGTCAGGGATGAGCTGGAGGCGCTGCCAGTGATAAATATCAGCAGGAGTTCTTGTACGGGGAAGGTGACCGCTGGCAAGGTGTGACCAGATAAGAAAAGAATTTAAATATCATGGTGTGTAATAAAAAAAATCATTCTTAGAAGAAAAAAAACCCGCAGATGTACTTAGGAAGAGTGGAGGATGGAGGTGAGAGCTGCCAGGGAAATCTCAGTTTCCATGTTAAAATTCTGGCCGCCAGTGTAGCGGCACCCCGGGACCACTGATATTGCAGCCTTTTGGCAAAAATCTTACCGACTCCAGTGAAATTTTAGACTATTGGCTTGATAAAATCAGGGCTTTATGCTCACACCTAAGCTTTTTTCAGATACAAGTTTTCCTTTAAACAGTTCCTGCTCTGAAATCACTTTTTCTGGACTCAGCTGGTGCCTTTTTTATTTTTTAAGAACTGTTGGGTGGTGAGGAAGAGGAAGCGTAGCTCTCTGCTTTCCTCTGCAAGTCTGTAACTCTGTGTTTTCAACTGCTTGTCAAAAGTCCTTGCAAGTTTGGGCCAATTCGGGCTCCTTGCTTTGTTTTGTGTAAGTTCTGTTTTCTGGCCATGAGGGCTGGAAACTCGCACTAGATTCTCACAATAGATTTATCCATGACTGGTACATACCTGCCTGTGTTTATGCCAGAGTTGCTTCCTATAAATCACCTCTTCTCTCCGTTGGCGCTTTCGGAAAGCTTGGCCCAGCTGTTGGCTCCTTATTTTCAAAACCACACAGTCACTCTTTTCCATGTTTTCTTTCACTCTCTTCCCTGCATGTGTTTGCTCAAAGCTAATCCCTGAGGGGAGCAGGGCAGGGGAGGGCTCTCTGGGATGCTGTGCCATGCCATGGAGAATTCCTTTGTGCTGGTATCCTTCATGTCTGAGACAGGTTGGTGGCTCACTGGTCATGGCAACAAGCTAATATCCTGTCTCTCTCTCTTTTTCCTTGGATTAAAGAGCTTTCCAGTTCGTGGAAGTGTTTCTTGTGAAGTCTGAAGTGTGTGACCTTGCCTCATTCCAGCCCATCTATCTTGCTCTGCTGTAGGAATTTTCATGCTATTCCAGTTCTCTGTATTGGCAACAGCCTAGTTAGCTGTGCCGGAGTCACCAATGGAAAATATTCGGGCAGAGCTCCACTGTGAGGGGAGTTGTGAGCTGGGCAAGATCCTAAGTCCGTCCTAGTCCACAGCCACTTGCTGCTTTCCCTGCCCTGACACTGCCCCTTTTCCAGCTCTTTGAAAGCTATCAGCCACTGTGTATTTTCAGGTTAACAGATGAAATCCTATGTAATGCCTTAAAAAGTGCTACCAGATGAGATCAGGAATCCATCTGGCCTGGTATCCTGCTCACTGGTAACCACGAGCAGATGCTTGGGGTGGGGAGAACACAAACACAGCAGATCTAATCCAGGGAAATAGCACTTTATTTTTCTCTCTCCAGCAGTCCATGACCTCCCTGGGCCAGGTGTTGAATTTAGGAACCTTCACTCTTATCTTCATGATATTCATGATTTTAGGAAAATACTTTTTCCATTCCTGATAGTCTCTTAGCTGAATTGTCCTCATATATTTAGACTTTCTGTGGCTCTTCTTGTTTTTCATGTCATTGCCAGCTCTTCTCCGGCCTCCTTGAGACAGATAAGGCACGAGGAGTGGAGCACAGGACAACGGGGGGCGTTGACAGAGGTGCTGGGTGATATTTATGATGCAGGTTCCTCTTTAGAGGTATTTTATCCTATATTATTGTCTCTGTAATTACAGATGTTGTGCTTGTTCATTAGTGATCTTAAAACCATGGAGCCATAGTTTTTGTGGAATACTGTGCTGTAGTCCTGCTTCCTACGGTTAGCTTGAGTTCAGTCTGTCATGTTTCTTGATTTTGACGTTAGGGTGGTTGTTCCTGATGTGCTGCGCTGTGAATTGTATCACCCACTCATATCACGAGATTTTACTGCAATTCCTTGGAGTCATGGCTCTTATTTACTTCTCATCCTGAATTATTCAGAGTAGCAAATGTTGTCATCTTAGTAACACAGCTCAGTGTCGTTGAGCAGAATCCTTTGGTGAGTCCCTTCTGCTGCAAAACGGACCAGTGATACGTTCTTCCCCCTTCCTTACCCTTTTTTACCGGTTTTTTATGTACATGAAGGATTTTCCTTTTATCCTGTAGAGTTTTTCTCGCCAGAGAGCTTTGATGGATTCTGCCCTGTAGTATTCTTGCTTTTTTCAATGGAGTATAGCAGCTACTTTTCCCTTGTTGATGTGCTCTGTCCACTGCAAAAGGAAGAAGGAAAAGGGTAAAAAAAGATAGCAGCCCCTGAGTCCTGAGACACAGCTTCATTTTGTACAATATAATTAGCCCTGCAGCAATTTAGGCTGGTCTTTAGGCCAGCTCTGGTTTGCCCAGATGCCGCTGCATCGTTCTGTGAAAGCTGGGCCAAGAGACTTTCAGGTACCAGCTTTAACTAAGGGCACTTCCCCATCTCCTGTGTGACTTTGGGGTAAAGTGAGGCTGTTGCTGTCACCTCATCATCTTTTTCCACCAAAAGCCTGATTTCTGGGGTCAAGCAGGGAGAGAGGAGATGGCCAAGCTCAGCACAGTGCGTGTAAAACACAATTTTAATTTTTGAGAGATGTCGTCTGATGATTCATTAATACAATAATAGATCATGTGGCTTCCAACCTTTTTTCTTACTAAAAGCTTGTAAATTTAGATTTTGTTTCCTTCTTGGACATTTAGCCTTGCTGTACAGATGGGTTGGCTTTGATTACTTGGTCAGATGGCACCATAGGGCTCACACCAATATTCAAACTGCCATCCAAGGTGCAGGCAGGAATTAGTTGAGATTAGATGTTAAGATGAAATTCTTCCCAGTGAGGGCCTGGCACAGTTTGCTCAGAGAAGCTGTGGCTGCCCCTGGATCCCTGGAAGTGTCCAAGGCCAGGCTGAACAGGATTTCAGGCACCCTGGGATAGTGGAAGGCGTCCCTGCCCAGGGCAGGGGGTGGAACTGGATGAGCTTTAAGGTCCCTTCCCATCCAAACATTCCATGGCTCTATGAGTTGCTGCTTCTCTCATCCCCTCTTGGAGAGGAATCACTTTTTGCTGTTTAAGAACCAGTGTCACACACTGACCTGGCATTTGCTCTGGTGACACGGAGGCATGTGGAGCCTGGTTAACAGCGTCTGTCCTGCTCGTGCAGCCCGCTGGTGACAGTGTGACAGCTGCTGTCGCTGCTCCTGTGTCTGAGGCTCTGTTTTTCTGGTTTAAACTTGGAATTCTGATTTACAGGGGATTTCTTGCTGACACAAAAAATTTAAGTTGCTCAAATGGTAGTGTCAGCTTAGGTCCTCTAAATGTTTGCTTAGTCCTTGTGTTTTTTTAATGTCCAGTGGCTTCTCTACTCTCCACTCTGTTTTGAATGAACTTGCTACGTCCACTTGCAAACCAGACATTTGAGTTTTTCCATCATACTTTTAGACTTCTAGCATTTGTGAACAAACACACCTGACCCTTGGTTTTGTCTTTCTGTCTGGCTTGTAAACTGTGTTGATTTTTTCCTAGCTGTGCGTTTTCACACGGCTAATTCCCGTCCCATCTGTAGGAGTTCTTGAGGAGATGAGGTTCTTATGAATCACCTTCTTTCCCCCCAAAGCTGCATCCTCCTCAAACATGCTCTTCTCTGGATCTGCTGGCTTTCTCTACTCCTCTTCTGCAGTGTGAGAGGAGCCTTTGATTTTGATTGCAGGGGCCACTCTGGTGATGCTGTTTTGATCCATTCAGTCCTTGTTCTTGTACAGGCTTCCAGTTGTCCCAAAACCTTCTCGGATCCTAATGAATCCAAGCCTGAGTGTGGGAGCCGTTCTTTGAGATGCTGTCACACAGCTCTTGCTCATTGCCTTCCTATTCTCAGCCTGAATTTTGCCTCCGGACACTTCCCTCCATCCTTTGCTGGCTGTACCCTTGCAGACAAGGGCCTGGAGTGCCAGGACAAGGGGGAATGTCTTCCCACTGCCAGAGGGCAGGGTTAGATGGGTTACTGGGAAGAAATTCCTCCCTGAAAGGGTGGTGAGTCCCTGGCACAGGCTGCCAAGAGCAGCTGTGGCTGCCCCATCCCTGAAAGTGTCCAAGGCCAGGCTGGATGGGGCTTGGAGCACCCTAGGATAGTGGAAGGTGTCCCTGCCCATGGCAGAGGGGTTGAATGGGATAGGCTTTAAGATCCTTCCAACCCAGCCCATTCTAGGATTCTATGAAGTGGTAAAATCTCAGAATTGTTGTACCTACTTCATCTCTATGTTCCACATTAACACCCCCCACCCCCTCACCTTTGTTTTTCACTTGAGGGAGATATTTGAACTCCTTGTTAAATGGCCCGTTTGATTTCTGGTTCATCAGACACTCCCTACCTTTTAAACAATCCCTTTTTTTCCTAGAAATTGGCGAAGAAGCTCAGTCGGGGTGAAATTGCCACCATTTTCTCCTGGCTTTTCATATGTTCTTCCTTCTTGTCAGATCCATTTGGAGCAGCCCATCTCCGGCAATGGATAGGTGTCTCTTACCTGTCTGAATCTTCTGGTTTGCTTTGCTCATCTATGAACAAATCTCTTCTGGAGAGCAGCTTAATAGCCTGAAGAGTTGACAGTGATTCCACCCTCAAGATCAGCCTGACAGTTTCTGTATTGTGGAAGACAGTTGAATAGCTTGGATTTGCTACTCTGAGCGTTTAATGCAGGAATTTGGGATATTCACTGGGGAGATGGGAAAACTGTTTTCCTGTCTGCCTCTGCTCTCCTGCTCCTTTTTTTTTTCCCCTCCTTCTTCTTATAATTATATTATAACATTCCTTTAGGCTGGGAATATTGTGGCTGTTTACAAAGATGTGAAGGTTTCTCTGCAGTCCCAAATCTTTTTCCTGAAGCCATCGTGTCTCTGTAGCTTTCTAAGATGAGTTGGCCATGTTGCCTGGGGTGCATTAGAGGCGGCCACATAATTTATTAAATATCCTGAGTAGCTGCTGTCCTATATACGTGTTTTAACGTCCAGTGATAAAGCCTAGGGAGTTCATGCAGTTTGTGCTGAGGTTAAGAAACCTCTGGAATACCTGCTTCCTATAGAGCTACTCCTTTTTCCCAGCCCATGAGGAATCGCTGTGCATCAGAGCCAATGGCAGTTAAATCAAGTTGTAGGAGAAACCTATTTGAACTCTGTGAAACCAACCTGTCTGATGTGTTTCCTGGAGCTATTTATCTTATGTTGCAAAATATGACCACTTCCATCTTACTGATTTGCTGCAGAGCTCAGTTCATGATTTAACCCCCGCCATGCTCTGGGCCAATCCCCCAATGTGGGCAGTAGGGCAGGGGGGGATTCTGTCCCTCTGCCCCACTCAGGTGAGACCCCACCTGCAGAGCTGCCTCCCGCCCTGGGATCCAGCATCAGAAGGACGTGGAGCTGCTGGAGCGAGTCCAGAGGAGGCCATGGAGGTGCTCCAAGGGCTGGAACCCCTCTGCTCTGGAGCCAGACTGGGAGAGCTGGGGATGTTCACCTGGAGAAGAGAAGGCTCCAGGGAGACCTGAGAGCCCCTTCCAGTGCCTAAAGGGGCCCAAGAGAGCTGGAGAGGGACTTGGGACAAGGGTCTGGAGTGCCAGGGGGAATGGCTTCCCACTGCCAGAGGGCAGGGATAGATGGGATATTGGGAAGAAATTCTTTGTGAGGGTAGTGAGGCCCTGGCACAGGTAACATCTTGTTTGTAGAAATAAGCCAAACTCAGTGTTCCTTTGTTTTGCACATTCATTTCTGAGTTACAAGTCAGAGGATAGATTAAGATTGTTTCAGTTGTCATCCTTCACATTAATGGAGGCATCACAACAGGGAAAACCTGCACAGGAAATGTGTCTGCATCTGTCTAGTCTTGCTCTCAGCAAGGAGGGATTTATAAATTGACTATAGACTCATTGACTTGTTCAGGTTGGGATGGCCTTTAAGAACATTGAGCCCAACCATTAATGTTACTTCTCTTAGATAAAATTCTTTAGGTGGGTTTTGGAAGAGTAACGATTTGAAGCCTCTCAGACTTGCTGGAGCTTCAAGTTTTCATTCCTCATCACTAAAAATTCCTTCCAGATCTGACTGCTGTTTGTTCGGGTCTATTACAACAAATAAGGGGAAGTTCTCTAAAATACAGCTTTAATATCGTTCATTGATGGTGGCAATTCTTGCAAGTGTAATGGAAGAGTTTGACTCTTCTCAAGGTTGGAACAAGCTGCTTCATTGTGCAGCAGTCCCATCCTGCCTGATCTTGGCTGTCCTTAGTTACCTTGTAACTGTCTTCCTTTGTAATGCACAAGGCCAGTTTTGTTTCTGCAGCTTGTTTTTATTTCCTAGATCTTAAAAGAACATGTTTCAATGAGCAAATGAAACTTAAGAACCTTTAACATCTTATTTTAATGAAGCAGAGGCCACAGGCTTTGTAGTTGTCTCTTTTCAAGTCCAGGTTAGACTTCAAAGGTCTCGCCTTTAGGAGTTTCGTGCTGACTCGTTCTTACTGTCGCTTTTTGGCAGGTCACAGCACTCTGGTTTGTGCTGGGGGGAGAGACTGGGGCAGCACGTGCTTTAAGTACCTTCTTAGATAGAAATAAACATTTCCAAAATACCTGCTGTGTGTTGTTCCTCTAGGTAGTGAGGTTCTTGAAAATGTTCAAGGCTGTGTTGGATGGGGCTTGGAGTAACCTCGTCTAGTAGAAGGTGTCTCTGCCCATGGCAGGAGGTGGAACAAGGTCATCTTTAATGGCCATTCCAACCCAAATCAGTCTATGATTTTATGATTCTTCCCCACCCTGAATAATTTTCACTCCCTAGTTGCTCTCACATTTTTCTACCCATGGCCTACCTCAGCTGGCTTGCCTTCAGTGCTGGGTTGGATGCTTCAGAGGCCCTCGGGTTCTCCAAACGATCATCCTGCAGCTGACATGAGGTCTGTAGCCACTTTGGCATCTGATACTGCTTCCCAGCTGTCCTCTCTTTGGAAAGGTTTTGACAGGTTTCCCATTCTGAAGCAGTTCTGTGCAGCGTTGGCAGCGCTGAGGCTTCAGTTTGACTTGCGATAGATGCAACACCAGTGTGGTAAATCATCGCTGGGCTGTGCTTTGCATCTCTGGGGGGAATATCTCTGCTCAGATCCCTGGTATTCTGTGATTAAAATCCAAAACTGGTATTAGGCTCCAAAACAATTCACAGCCCTTTGTTTTTGTGTGGATTTGCTGGGTACAGCACTGGTACTTGGTGTTTTTTATCCCTTCTAAATGTTAGGTGTTACTGCGCATGCCAGAATGCCTTTGGCTGTCAAGATCCACAACTGGGAGCAGGATGTTTTGGAACCACTTGTTCTGTTCCTCCTGGTTCTTTGACTTGAAGGAGACAATGAGATTGAAGGCAGGGGTTTGGGGGGAATTTGGCTGCTGTGGTGATAGCTACAGGTTTTGGCTGGGGGACCTGGGGGTCATGGCATCCTCCTGACTGGAGCCACTGCAGGGAGAGGTTTGGTAAGAGCAGGGATGTGCAGGGTGACTGTTGGATGGTCAGGGAGCCTTCTGCGTCACCATCTGTTTGCAGAGGCGTGAGGGGATGAAGCGTGACTTCCAGATGCCTTTTGGACCGTAGACATTCATCATCTAATGCGAGAAACCTTGTGCCCGGTTGGACTTGGTGCAGTCATCTTAGTAATCCTGGCTTTGCATGCTTGAGCTAATGCTCCTGTTTGGGTTTCTGGCACCAAAACAGGTTCTTGAGCATTTCTGAAGGCCTGTAGGGCTGAGGCAAATAGTTCAGAAATTCCCCGGTGGTGTCTTGAAATCAGATTTTTTAACTTTTTTCCTACGGGTGGATTCTTTCAGTGATCCTGGACGTCAGACCTCAGTTGAGTGCTGTGGTCCTTCCGTGGGCTCGTGACTGATACTGATCCTGAGACCTAACACAGTTGAAGAAGCTGAGTCACCCCAGCCTTTTTGGCTTGGAAAATTATTAAATGTTTGACAAAACTGTTGGCCAAGACACTTTTTGGTAAACAGGGGCTCGTCTTCACAAACTGTTCAATCAGCCTCTGCTAACATTTACAAAAGCTTGGAACAATCCCCGAGTTCTTGTCGATCCACTCTTGTGTAGCTGTTAGAACTGTAGTGTGAGGTGTGGTAGAGGAGGAAATGTGCTTGCTAAGGAGGTGTTCTAAAATACATTTGTGCTGAAACCCCATCTGTTAAATCATCTTGAGCTCCTCCTGCCGACTCTGAACGTAGTACTTTACACGTTCAAGCAAACCAGCCGTAACAGGACTGCAGTGTCCTCGTGCCGAGTTTGTGGGGTACTCAGAGACATCTCTTTGATGGATTGGGATCGGGCTCCCCATTAATAGCTTCAAGATCATTTGGAATTAAATGGAGTCAAGTCTTCCATGGGGTTTACCCTGGGACCAGTGCTCCATGCCAGTATCCGAGCTTCCCATAACTAACAGACTTGCCTGAGGCACAGGTGGCTAAATTTAGTCTTTCAGCGAGCTTGGTATGACCTTGTGCTGCAAGGACTTTTTTACTTGTGTCTCTCTCAACACGTAAACGCTGGTTTTGTGCGGTGGACAGAGCTTTGAGGCTCGATGATGCCAAACAGCTTTTTGTGTTTGTCACTGGCCAACACTTCCAGTGTGGCTGTTAGCAGGAATTAACTCCAAATCTGAATGCAGTGTAAAAGGTTCACGAGTGATCTACTGGTACAAAGCCATCCTCACCGGTGGGTATAAAGGCTTCAAAGGAGACAGGCACGATGTGCTGCATAGAGCAGATTACTTGGTAACGAACATTTCTACTTGACAGCTATGCTGAAGATTAGGGCTTGAAAGCAGAAGTTGAAGCAACTCCATACAGATGCAATTTCCAAACTGTGGGAAAGGTAATGTTTGCTTTTGAGGTAACATGAAGCTTATCTGTGCAAAATAGCACTTCAGCTTCTGCGAGAAGTTTGTAGCGTGTGTGAGTTGGTGCACAGAGGTGGCCAGTTCTGGCATCTGCTTCCTTGCGTGGGTTTGCCTTCTTGTGTGAAGTGAGACTTCTCCATGTTCAACTTCGACAACTTCTTATTGAAGCTGCTTCTAATTAAATACATAATTCAGCCTACGAGCATAATGAAGAGGATGCCTTCAATGTGTACTCAGGCTTCTGGAGCTCTTCTGCCATCCTCCAAAAATGCCAGACTCCTCTGAGGTTGGCAGCACGCTGCCAGCTGAATGGAAAAAGTTGCTGGGAAGTCGAACAGGACTTTCAGGTGTCTGCCATGCTGTTCAGGAGCACAGCGAGTGGTGTGGGTTTTTTGCCTTGTGAAAGAAACTCTCTTGCATGTGAGTGGGCAAAACCCTTTCGGATGACATGGGCAGGGCTTGGAGCCGTTGGGATTCATCTCCCTGGCATTGACTCGGTTGTTGTTGGCGCACTGGTCTCTTGCTTGCTGCAGGTGGTACACATGGTTTCATTTTTTTGAAGGCTGAAATATTAGTCTGATTAAGAATTAGGGTCACTGAGTAATACACTGAGTGAATTGCAGTGGGTGAGTGTGTGACTACTCCTATTGTGTTGTGCATTTCTGGTCATTGCATCTTCACCAGGTTTGGAAAACATATGGGGAAGGGAGGTAGAGTTGAAGGTAGATGAGCAGCTGCCTATCCTGGGGAGTCTAAAATGCCTGAGACTCTTAGGATTGGGAGTATCTCTTTAAAAAGCAAGCAGCAAACTTCTGAATGTTGTTCTGGGGCTGTGTAGAAGCTGCTGGTTTAGGAGGTTGGACAAACAAAAAAAGTGGTTGGACAAACCGAGGATCAGCAAATCTATAAAATGAGTGCTGGTAGGACTGGGCAGTTGTGTCCATGCCAACATCTGTAATCCAGCGGTGGCAGATCCTGGAGCAGCCTGCAGAAGTTTGCTGCTCTCTGGGTCATCCTCAATTGTCATGGACAGAATTGACACAAGTGTTCTCCTATTAATTCCGCCTTTATGAACCTCCTGACTTTCCAGAATCCTGGGACAGCATGAGGAAGTGGTATTTCTGAAGAGCTCTGGAGGATGCCTTAGGGATTCTTGCAAGAGGGGAAATCTCCAGCTGTTTCCAGGATACTGTCCATACCTACAGGCCTCCTGTGCTGTTCAAAAGAGATTTGCTGTACAATGTACTGTGGCTTATGAGTAAAAACATTCCGGGGGAGATAGGTAGAAATGGAAAGGAGGGAAATAAAATTAGAAATTAGGGATGAAGAAAGGAATTGAACATAAAGTTCTTGGTCCTTTTAAAAGGGAAAAATTCTTGAAATTCCACCTTTCTGTGCAGAAAGTGGGAGGAGGTGATCATAATGCCTCTCTTCAGCTTTCCCAGTGTGGGATCCAGCAGGCAGCCGGGCTGGCAATCAGCTGATAGCCCAGAACGGTGCAGGGACAGCCAGGAGTGAAGCAGCACGTGTTCATGTCCTACTCTGTGTCATACTAATTACATGCAAGGTATATACATATAGGGATGATCCCGATGTGTCCCTGAGGCTGTTTTGCTTGTGTTTGTGTCATGGCTGACCAACTGTGGGTTGCTTTTTTAGCTTCCTGCTCTGTGCCTGCTAAAAATCTAGTTTTAATCAGACATTGACCTATTAAACCAGTAATTTTAAGCACAGATGAGAAGCCGTTAATGTGGTCTCATACCTAAACATGAAACTTGGTGTTTCAATACTTTCCCTGGGATTGAAACATCCTATTGTGGGATGTTCACAACTTGAAAGCTTGTTTGTTACCTCCACAGAGGTACCTGCTGTGCCCAAAAGGGGAGATTTTGTCCTGCCTTTCCCATATACTGCTCGTCAAACCTGTTCCAGAACTGCCTTGAGTTTCTAACCTGGCACAGAGCTCTCCAAGTATTGTCGGGTCGGTTTTCTCCTGTTGCTATAATGAGTTAGACTTGCTCAGCAGTGGGTTTGATAAGGGGAGAAACCACCAGGAATTCCTGCTGGGGGTTCCTGCAGCTCTTTGGTTGCTCCATGTTATGGAGAGCACCTGTAGGTTTTCCTTCAGAGATGCTGTTTCATCCTGATGTCAGTTCTAGACTGCAGACATCTTCCCAACTTTTGGGGCACATGTAGATTGCTGTGGGGTTCACACATGGAGGAGGAGAACCAGGAGGGAGAACCAGAAGAAGCAAAAATTTGAGGTCTCCTAAAACTCTTGAGGAGCAGCAGAGGCCCTGAGGAATGGAAACTACTCAGCTTAATTTAGTGTTGCTCCCTCTCTTTAGAGAGCCATGGTGTCACCTGAGCATGTGAAGAGCTTTCTGAATCTCTCGAGTAGGGAAAAAGGATCTTAAATATCTGCATTTGGGTTACTGGCTTGTGCTTAGCTCTGAGGAGGGGCATGAGCTGAGCTGGCTGTTTGAAAGAGCGTTAAATCAAGAGTCTGTTAATGATTGAGTAAACCCGTGTAGTAAGGGGGAAATGTGGAGCAAGTCATCGTTGCTGCACAGGTTGGGAGCAGTGAATGCTCCAACAGCTCTGTTATCCTTTCTTCTAAAGAATGTGAAGAACTGAAGCAGTTCATCTTCAGATATGAATCAAAGGGATCTTGCAAGAAAACTCCTTAGACTAGATGGGATTTTTTTAAAAAAAATTTTTTTTAAAGTATTACTGCATGATGGTCTGGGTTGAGATTGACACCTGGAGTGTGAACTTGGCCATGTCTGACAGCAAATGCCATTTAGCACGACTTTAAACTTAACTTAGGAGGGCTTCATCCCTCTTCCCAGAGGCACTGGGAGTGGGAACATTTCTTATGCAGATGCTAGAAGGTTATTAACTGTGTGATTCATGTCACCTGTAAAGGGATCCTTGGAAAAGAAGAAAATAATAATAATACAAAATAAGAGCAAAGTGCACTGTGATAATGGTAATAGAGAGTGTGTGAGCCACGTACTGTGTGCTTCAGAGGGGAGTATAAGGTGAGTGAGTGCTGTGTAGAGGCACTTTGGGCAGATCACGATCAGAGTCTTCCTCAAAGCCTTTTTCCATACGATAGTGAGAGTTCAAAATCCCACTTCTAAATATTTTTCATAACTCAGTGTTTAGTCATGGTGGATGCTCTGTTTTGGCCCTTCTCCCTGAACTCAGGGCGCCCAGACCCTTACTGGGCACTGTGTTGTGGGGTGCCCTCTGCTCTTGCTCCAGGGGAAGCCAGAAGGAAAAAAAACTGTATTTCTTTGCAATAAAAAAAGAGTAAAAAGCAGATGTTTCATATTAAGATATGTGCTTGTTTTTCCCTGAGTCACACGCTCTCTTTCTTCCAGGCTACTGTTCCTTGCACAGTATCTGCAGCTGCTGCAGGGGAAAAGGTTAAATCATCTCAAAGTGAAAAGTAAAATACTCCTTGGGTGGGCTTTCCCTGTTTGAGTTTCAAGCTCAAGAAGCTGTACCAGACAGGTCAGGGTTTGGGAGCAGAGGCTCACGTTGAAAGGATAAAATAGAGTTCTCTTCATGAGTGCCCTCAGCCGAGCTGTCACATCTCTGTGCTCCCAGGCTGAGGTGTCACCAAACCACATCATATGGATTGATTGCTGCTGGAAGCACGTAGTGCAGCTCCATGCTGGGAATACCTCAGGTATAGTCAGGGAAAACATATCATGAAATTTAATTTAGAATAAGCAGGGCCCTATTCCTGATGAGTCAAAAGATTTAAAGAATCTTATTCTATGATATTCCTGTGTTGCAAGTAGACTTTACCTGAACTTGCCTTCATGTTTTTTCTAAATTTTGTATTCTTGTATTGTTTGAGGCACTGTTCTGTTCCCTTTCATCACAAAGATGGTTGGCATCAGTTTTGAAGCCTTCAATATTTTGCTGTTAATAAAGTGTGGGCTCCTGTTGTATGTTAGGGACAGGCAGCTTACTGGGAATATCAAACCTTCATGTGCTGGGATTGCATTGGGCATGGCAGTAGGTAACTCAAAAACCTATTTGCTGTTTTCCTTTTGTAAAGACTGAGTTGAGATCGAGACCTGTTTGCAGCATTTCCTTGCTGTGTTGGGAGTATGTGGGCTACTCATGAGTTAAGGGAATTGGGAGAGAGCTGTCAAATGGGTTTTGTAAGCCACAGGTTTGTATAATTTTATTTTTTTTACCTTGGTGTGAGCTGATAAAGGCTACTCTGAGCAGCGCCCAAGTACAGTGCAGGATAAAGGCTGACTCTCTTTTTCTTCAGCTGAGCAGAATGAATGTAGATGTCAGCTTTAGGGTGTATTCAGGGAGGAATTTGCGAATTACTGAGTCCAAGCAGGAGCTTTGCTTCAAGTGCAGTTATGAAGGCATTCATCTTTCTGTCCAGCTCTTCCTCAGGCATTGAATGTGTTTGGTTTTGGCAAAAAGGCAGCAAAATCTACTCAACAATGTATGACTTTTCCCCTTTTGACCCTGCTACTTTCCATGTTTTGAGGGCAGACAGCCTTATGTGTCATTGAGATTCTTTCTGCTTCACTGCTGCTCTGCTGGTTTTGATATCTACTGATAATCAGCAGATAATGTCACTGATTTATTCACAGCAAAATGCTGTTTATTGAGTCTGTGCAGTCAAAGTTTGTGTCTCTTCCCCTTCTGCCAAGAAGTGGTTATTTACACATTTGTCAGTAAAGGGTCAGCAGGGGGTAAGTCAGGTCACAAAACCATCAGTGATGCCTGTGGGAGGACAGTCTACTCCTGCTGCCATGAGGTCCAGAGAGGATTAACTGGAGCTGACAGGAGGTGGGTTCAGATGTTGTTCAGGTAGCCAGGGACTCTTGTGGCTACAAAAACTTTGTGCGAGTCTGGAGAAGAACTGGACACGCTCATGAAGAGGCTGCACTGAGTGTTCTTCATAGAATTGTAGAATGGCCTGAGTTGGAAGGAACCCACAAGGATCAGCAAAGTCCAGCTCCTGACCTTGCACAGGACAACCCCAGCAATCACACCCAGAATACTCAGACATCCAAACTGACTTGGGGAGGCCCAGAAATACAAACCACTGGAGGTGGAAAAATGCATGGAGAAGTTTAGTATTCTTACTCTCTTGCTTCCCTTCCCAAACATCTCTGCACAGCTCCTGTTCCAAACTGGAGGACAAGCTAGCTGTGCCCTATTCTTTGGTTCACCTCTTTGGCTCTTGGAGGACATGACATGAGGTGTTTCACCTCTGAATTGGATCATCAAATCCAACTCCTGGGGCTGCACAGAGACTCCAGCAGTCCCACCCTATGCCTGAAAGTGTTGTCCAAAAGCTCCTTGAGCTCTGGCAGCTTTGGGGCCATGACCATTCATTCCCTGGGGAGCCTGTTCAGTGCCTGACCACCCTCTGGGGGAAGAACCTTTTCCTAATATCCAACCTAACCCTCCCTTGACACAGCTTCAGCTTCATATATGTAAAGGTTTATGCTGAAGCTGTCTGGCAGAGTTGAGGTGTCCTGAAGCTGCTTTACCACACACCAGAAATGGTCTGCAGAGACACGATATTTTTCCATATGGGTGTGGAATGCTTTGACTGAGAGTCTGCTCATGAGAACCTCCACTGATCCAGGACTGATGGGTTGGTTTTCAGATAAGTCACTTGTTTTTGGAGAATTACACATCCTGGGCACTGCTAAGCTAGATTCTCGCTGTCTGAGCTCAACACAAGTACTGGAGCATCACATTGGCTCTTGAGGTTGCATTCCATCATCTAATGCTGGTGGGAGCCGTTGTACCTTTTCTGCTGTGCTCGATGGTGTGAACACTTTGGAGTAGGGCAGTGTCCATTAGGTTGGAATTTTAATATTGTTCTTGTGCTTTAATTTGGGAAGAGTACAAACATCCCGAGCCTAAAGATGAGAAGCTTTTTTAAAGAGTTACCCAGAGTTTTGTGCTGCTAACTGGTAATAAAATAATAATGAACTGAAGTACTAAAGATCCAAAAACTGTCTGTGTACCAGCTTCCTGAGAGAACTACGGAGAAGTGGATTTGTAGAGTCATCTTCCCTGCTGTGGCAGAAGCCATGTCCTCCTCGGGGAGCCAAAAAGTTCTGTACCCCCACCTTGGAAGGAAGCACTGCACCAGAGAAGTCACACTTCCCGGTTCAGGCTGGCACATATTTCCCCAGCCCCTGAAGGAGATGAAAGACCTGGTTGTGTACTCTAGGTAGCAAATATCAGCTTTTCACGCGATGCCTTCAAGGACTTTAGTTTTTACTCTGAAACTGAAACAAACTTTTCATCTGCTCCTTCCTTTGAAGCTTCTAGTGAAGCCTTGTTCTCTCACACTGACAGCTCAAAGAGGTTTTGGGGGTCTTTGTGGCTTCTCCAGCCCGTATGGTGGTGTTTCTGTGATTCTGTGATACTCAGATTATGGTTTAAGTTGGAAGGGACCTCAAAGCTCATCTCGTTCCAACCCCTACCGTGGGCAGGGACACCTTCCACTAGGCGAGAGCCCTGTCCAGCCTGGTCTTGAATACTTCCAGGGATGGAGAGTCCACAATCTCTCTGTTCCAGTGCCTCACCTGGAAGAAGTAAAGAACTTCTTCCTAAAGTGGCCTTCGAGGGCTGACCAACACACTGCTTGTTGGCCCTGTGCTGGGAAGAGATGGCTTTGCTGTGGTTCTGTTGACTGATGCAGAGGGGCTTGTCCTGAATACAGGTGTGTGGGACCCGTGCCCAGCTCCACACCCCTGGATGCTTCATCTCCTCCTGCCTTTGGCACTCTGGAAAACAAGTAACTCTTCTTGCTGAAGTGCCTGGTACAAAGCAGAGCATCCTCATGGAAGGATCCTGCACGACTCCTGCGTGGTTGTACAACGTCAAGGCCTATTCAGCTCCAGGTGTGTCTCCAGGACTAAGGCCTCACTGGAGCCATCCATGCCAGGACATGTCACAGGAGATGTGCTCAGTGTCTGGAGATGCTAATTAAGCACAAAAAGAGTTAATTATTTGTTCAGAGCTAGAAAGGATCCCTCTTGCTATTCATAGTTTCAGACTTCCTCTTTCATCGTCATTCTTCGTTCTGCCTTATTCTTCCCTTCACCCAGGGACATGGTCCCTGGATTCTCCGTTATGTCAGGCTTTGGGCATGAGGCTGGATGGAAAGGCAGAGGCTGGAGCTTGTTACCATGATAAACTGGTGCTCTAACTGGGCTGTCCACATATTCTCACTTGCTAACCATTGCTTTCTGCTGCTGCCAGAGGTACCTTTCTGCTCCACGCCATGCTTGCAGCTGAACAAGGTTCTTGCCTTCCCGGCCACATTTAACATGGGCAGGATTTCTGGGTGTGTGGCCAAGGTCTGCATTTTGAACCTTCGGCTCTCTCAAGATGCTGGAGTCACATCTGTGTGAACGTGGGAGTCATATTTGCTGTGCTTCAGGTCAAAAGGTCTGTTAAAAAAGGTCTTGAATGAGGTGGGGATGGGTTTTGTCACTTGGCCTTGCCAGTAGGAAATGGCAGAGTCTGACTAGCATGGGGATTTTCCCACGTTACACTTTGATCCTCTGTAACATGCTGGTCGTCTTGTTCTTTGAGCAGAACATGAATAATGCCTAACCCCCTGGTTCAAACCTGAACCTTAGGATGGCATGAGATGACTTACTTACCTTTATTCCTAAAGTGACTCATTGTACCATGTAGTATATTATAAATAGTCTTCCGTTTCACTTCCTTATTTGGAGTCACCACCAAACATTGGGATTGGTGTAAGGAAACTGAGTAAGTTTCTGGCCAATGGAATTTTTATGCACGGCTTTTGGTTTTCTTTCTAAGTTTAAGTAGGGCATGCTCCAAGTGGCAAGAGAGCAGAGCTGAAAGGGTGTTCAGCATTTAAATATGTGCACTGTCCTGTTAATGGGATGCTCCAGTTCTTTGCCCAGGAGTGGATGACAAGTGACTAAATAAAGCTGCAATCCCGGTTTTCCTGTGAATAGGTGCTTGTGTTTTCCCTTTCTTGTAGGTCTTGGTTTGGTGCAAGTTTGGCTGGTTCTTCCTTGCTGCAGCCTCTGACCTGGTCAAATAACTTGGAATGACTTTAGTATCAAGTAGAACAAAAGTTGGCCTTAAATGCTTCACAATAAATTTAATATTGAGGGCTACATTCAGCTCCCTAATGCCTTTTCATTTGAGAGGAATGAGTGTCACTGCTTGTACACTGGAGTGGTGGTGTGTGTTCCTCACACCGGTGGTTGGCTTCATTCCGGAGCTGGTGCTGGATAATTGTAGAGGAGGATTAATTAATGATAGCTGTTGGGAGCTCATGAGGACTTTCAAAGTCTTCTACAACCCCACTGAGCAATCCTCCACGCTTCTCAAGGACAGAAGCTGTGAACATCATCAGAAGAGCACGGATGTGACTTGGACTGGACTGACCACAAGCTACTGAAAGGACAGGGCAGAGGTGGACACCAAATTCCCATGTGCTTCAGTCATAGTGGTGTCACTCCGCAGCACAGCCACAGTGGCTTCGGTCTGTCTTGCACTTGATGTTGGAGAAAGCAAAAACGCTCTCTGGTTTAAAATGTTAATATGGACCTTTACTGTTACCTTGCTGTAACAGTTGGAAAAATAAGGATAAAGTGCTGACTTAACTTGGAATACCCATTGGGGAGCTGGTTGCTTGTAGCCTGTGTAAGGTAGTCTCCCGTGGTGTTTCAGAAGAACCTTCTTTAGATGACAGTCAGAGCTTCTCAGAACTTAAAATGCTTTTTAAAATTTTCATTTTTGTTAGAACTATCCATGTGTTTTCTTCCAAAGGACGTTATATGCCCAAGTTTTGAGTGCAGAACAGAACAGGCTGTCTCTGGTTGCTTTGGGCAGAGTTACCCAGAAATAGTTTCATTTTGGTTTGACTTCCACACTCCCTGTTACAGTGCACTCCCCCTCAGAAATTGCTATTTGGGCCTTGTGGTCTGGAGGGTGTTTTTTAAGGAAAGAAAGTCACAAACAAAAAAAACCCCTTATGCTTCCTTCTGACCAAAGTGCCTGGAGCACAGCAGGAGATGGAGCCAGCCCAGGGATACTGCATCAAAGGAATTCAGGTTTGGGAACCTGTTTCCCAAGGTGGGGAAACACAGTTTACCAAAAACCAAACCTCCAATTACTGAAGAGACAGAAACATCTATTTTTTAAGGAAACACTGTGTTCTGAACTAAAGTTCACGTTACTTATTGCATGGAAAGCTATGAGTTTGCCCTGATATAGGGTAAGGAGAATAATTTTCTTATGAGCAGTGGGGTTTGGCTCCATTTGGCTCCCAGTACTTGGAAGCTGCCATATCCAGCTGAAACCAAACAATGCCTTTTGTGTTTTTAAGCAGAATACAGTAAGACTGGGAGTCACTGGTGTGAACTGCTGCACAGAGACTTCCTAAAATGTGCTTTCTTCCTTGCCAGGTTCAGTACAGATATGAGTACCTGGCTGCTCTGCTGCTCCCGTGCCTCAGCACTCGCTGCCCTGTGATTTTGGATAACAAGCCTAAGAAATGAATTACACATCATGTGGTGAGTGTCACGTGCCTTTGATATTCTGGAGTGTCTTAGCTTGGAGCTCAAATATTCCCTCCTAAAAAACCCAAACTCCACCTGTATTTGATAAGAGGCACCTCCCCTGTGGAAACAGGGAGAACTGAGGCTGTTCAACCTGGAGAAGGGAAGGTTGCATGGACACCTCAGAGCACCTTTTAGGATCTGAAGGGGCTACAGGGAAGCCAGAGAGGGACCATTCATCCTGAACTGTAGTGAAAGGACAAGCGAGAATGACTTCAAACTG
The DNA here is from genome assembly GCA_013397775.1 of Eulacestoma nigropectus. Lineage (NCBI taxonomy): Eukaryota > Metazoa > Chordata > Aves > Passeriformes > Eulacestoma > Eulacestoma nigropectus. Next base: position 492,265 of record VZTE01004405.1, read on the forward strand.
AAATAGGGGAAATTTAGGTTAAATACAAGGAAGAAATTGTTCCTTGTGAGGGTGGTGAGGCCCTGGCACAGGTTGCCCAGAGCAGCTGTGGCTGCCCCATCCCTGGAAGTGTCCAAGGCCAGGACATGGCTTGGAGCAACCTGGTCTAGTGGAAGTCCCTGCTCATGGCAGGGGGTGCAACAAGCTGAGCTTTAAGGTCCCATCCAACCCAAACCATTTCGTGATTCTTTGATTCTCCAAATAAGGCAAGACACTAAAAATCCAGTATTTTATCTGGATTATCAATGAAATGTCTGCCAAGCCTGTGGAAGGATGCTTAGAGAACCAAATGCAAGTTGTTCAATTCTTATTCCTTATTTCCATTCTGGGTTTTTTTCCCTCTCAGTTTTGTCAGCATTTTTCATCTGAAGTAACTTATCTGGGAACTTACATCCCTGATTTTCTTTCCCTGGCTTTATTTTTAGAAAGACACGTGTAGAGCTGAGAAGTAGGTAGCTGCAGTGCTGCTTGTCAGTGACGAACAAGGAAATTGGGCAGGGTTAAAGGCAGGGAGAGTCCAGAGTCTTTTGTGGTGAACTGAGAGCAGAGTTGTTGTGTTCTGTGTATAAGTGTTTGTGTGACAAATAAAATAAGGGCCAGGTTGCCTATTCTATAACAGCTGACCTATGGAATGAGCAGAAAACTCAAAACTGAAGTAGTTGGGAAAATTTTCCTTTCCAGAAATCAAAAGGAATAGTATTTGTAGGTGAGAGTGTTGGACTGTTCCAGTGGGGATAGATCCCTTGATTTCATGAAAATAAACCAGTGAGTGTTCTGGTTTGGTGAAGGTGGTGACCTTTAGGGAGTGCAAGTCCCTGCTTGGCACAAGGGGTTTTTGTGGTGTACATAAAGGCTGAAACTGGCACTAGAGTTCCCTTTCTGGACTTCTGAAAAGGCATTTATGTAGTGATAAACTATTTTTTCCTGTGCAGACTAAGTGATCCTGATTAAGTCATTGGGGTGTTTTGTTTAGGGCCATAATTGTGCAGCATCCTTTGGGAATGTTGTTTCTATTTTTGGCCAAAGTGATGTGACAAAACAAATTCTTTTAAATTCTTGTAATTTCCATTTAGAATTTTCTCTGTAGAAAGCTTCATGAGTTCTTGCCTTTTGGTAATTTCAGCTGGGGGCAGGGGGTGCACAATGGATGGGCTACAGTTTCATCCTCTCCGCGGCTTCCAGCCTGGAGGAGAAATTTGGTTCCAATTTTGCTTGATATTGTATCTCAAATTATTTTTGCAGCTTCATTCCCTAAAACCAATTTGTCTATTTTTGGTGACAGTAGTAGGAGTGTCATTAATTGTTGAAAAGTGTTTAGTTTGAGCGATTCAGGCTGGTTCAGTACAGTGCTTTAATATCTTCTATGAGCCCAGCAGAGGCTGTCATCTGCCTAGGCCTTGTTTCACATTATTTTTTTCTCAAAGAGAAACCCCTGCAGTCTCAAGCTTTGCTGTTGTGATGTTGTGGAGGGTTTCTTTTGGAACTGAAGTCACTGGCTTGTTTTTCTGTATTCTGCCTGTAAGATGTCTGGGATCTTGGCAAGTTTTTTTTGACTCAGATAAACCTATTTCCCGAGGTTTGGGTTCGTAGCATGCTTTTTCACTTGGCTGAAGCTTGTTTCCTCTTCCTGCCTCCTTTTATCTTTCCGTATATTTTAATTTAATATTAAAAGAAGCGCTGTTTTTCCCATTCCATGGCTTCCACAGGTGCTCCTGTGAGCCAGCACTCTGCCTCATGCCATTACTTGTCTGTGTGTGTCCTCACCTGCGTGTTCCCTGCCTCAGGATCCCCAAGGTGCACTGGCCTGACTTCTTCCCAGCTCCAGTGAAACCAGTGCCAGGTGCTTCCCTCCCACATTTGTGCTGCAGAACCAGACGTTACCCATGTGAGTGAGGAGCTGGCTCTTGGCACTGCCGTGGTGACCTCGGTGTGCTTGGTCAGCCACGTCCAGCTTGAGGAATTTGGCCTTAGGCGCAATTTTTTTTCCCTAGATGGCATAAATGAACAAGAGCAACAGCAGCTGCAGGCCCAAGCTGATGTCCAAAACCAGGGAGACAGCAGTGAGGGCTGTAGGTGCCCCCTCTGTACCCTGCTTGCATCCTGAGAGCGACCCTGGTAATGTGGGGAAGCCAAAATTTCTTTTTATACGTGGAGCTTTCTAGTTGTATTAGTCATCCATCAGGCTTCTGGATTATTTAAGTGCTTAAGCTCTCCTCAAAAAACAGCAATATCTATTTGTAGAAAGGTACATCATGTGAAGTGCAATTCCCGTATATTAGAGCTGCCTGCTGGAGATGTTCTTGGGAATGCTGCCCCTCCAGTTGTGGGACTTCAGGAGCTAGAGAGCCCCTATCAAAGATCTGAAATCTTAAAGGCTTCTGTTTGGTCTTGTGGATGTGAATGGTGATACATTAGAGCTCCTCTCAACTTCTCCCACAAAATCACTCCTCCTGTTCAGCCCAATGCAGCCTCAGCTGGTGGGTGTTGGTCTCCAGACACTGAGAAACCCCGAGGAAAAGATGATCTGTAGCATTAAGGGAAAGTATTCTTCCATTAGGCATGGAGAACTCCTGACTCAAATAGTGAAAGACCAAAACTCTCTTCTCTAACTCTTGAACTTGTCCTCGCTTGAACCAAGTCTGAAAGTGCCTAGAGCTGAACTGGTCCATTTTTAAGCTGTAATTTGTCTGTCTGTGCTGTTTGCAGAAAATCTTTAGGACAGTTGGTAGCTAGAAAGTTAATTCCAATACAGCACAATTATATCCTCATAAACTTAGAGAAAACTCAAATCTTTACGGGTTTTGTAATGCGTGTGAGTTGACTTCATTGTGTTCTAACCCAGAAATTAAACGTGAGGTTTCATGTAAGGTTTTGAGATTCGCAGACTGGCAAAACACTTGTCCTTGCTTATGCAGTCTGGCTTTTATGTAACTCATTATTTTTGCTCAAATGTTGCAGATAGTCGGTTTCCTCTAGCAACAGCCACCAGATGTTTTGCTGAACAAGACTTAATTCTCTAAAATTGACCTGTGAGAAATGTGTGAAGGCGAACAGGGAGGCGGAACAATTGTATGTCAGCGTGGTTTCCATTTCCTTGCTAAAATCCCACTGCAAGCCTTGCAGTTTGATTCCAGCAATGATGGATCCTGATTTTTGTGGTATACTATGAGGCCTTTTCTGTGGTTTTTAGTGTTTCCATAAATGTGGTGCTGGGAGTGGGGGGATGGGATCAAGCTGTCTTACAACAATTAGTGTTACTTGGGCAGTTAGCACTGTATGGATTAATTCTATTTGGTGGATATGCCACCGTGGGAATCCTGCTGTCTATAGGTCTTCTGTGATCACCCTTGTGCTTTGCTAGACTGTTTCCTATTTCTCTATTTCATATTTTCATGGGAAACCAACTCCTACCTCAGTTTTCCAGGTGGGGGAAGAGGTGATCCAATGTTTTACTGGGGGACATGGGGTGAGTGGTCCTGGTGGTCACTGCAAGAAGTTCCCAGCAGCTTTTGTCTCTGAAACATCCCCATTCTGGGGGTTTTTCCTGTCCATCCAGAACCACTTTGTGTGGGAGAAGATTGCACAGGGATTCTTTGCTGGGGGTGAATGATTTGCGACCTGGATTTTTTGGGTCTGTTGCTTTCTCGTCCAGGTCTGCAGACCCTACATAAATCAAGGCAGAGCTGTGCCATTTCTCTCCCCAACGAGGATATCTTGCTCCTATTGTGCTGCTTCTTGTGCAGTTTGGACATGGAGGTGTGCACTGGACAGATGATCCTCAAGAGGAAATTTACTGGTCTGTAACTGGGGGTACTGGTGATAGCTCTGTACCTGAGAGGTAAAGGCTGGGTAGAGGAGTTCAGCTCTGCAGATGTTTTCAAGGTTTTGGAGATAAAAGTATCTGCTGGTTTAGGCTAAAGGTGCTTCTGCTGGAAATAAGAGTTTTCCAGTGCTGGAAATGCTTCAGGACACAGTGTGGATGCTCCAGGCTTCAAAATTAGGGATTTTGGTACATGTTGGACTTTGTTTTGGTGATTTTTCAGAAGTTCTAGGTGTCTGCCAAAAAATTTTGGTACCACTTAAGCCAGAGGTAACTTGAATGTCCTTTTCTTGGAGTAAGATGTGCAACTGGTACTCGAAGTAGTATCTTGAACTCTTTTCCCTTGTGCTGCTTCTTCCAGTTTTGAAATTCAGCGTTTCCTATCCTGTGTTCTCCTGATGGGATGGTGGAGGGAGGCTGTGCTACATCCCAGTGTTCCAGAAACCTGTGAGGGTGGAAAATGTGGCTGCAGTTTGAGGGAAAGCTGTTGCTGCTTAACAACCAATCTGTTAAGCATAACACGAATGAGAGCCTTTATGTTCTGGCATTGTTATACAGAGCTACTGAAAGTTACCAAAGGACAGGGGAAGCAGAACTCCTTAAGTTCGTGTGTTTATTGTGGGGTGTTAGAGGAATCATAAATGTCCAATTGTCCCCAAGTTCCTTCTCTGTCCAGTTAATGGAACAACAGTGTGTGACAGCCTCCTCCTACTGGGAACAATGGTGGCATCTACCTGTGCCTTTCCTTGTGCTGGTTCTGAGGCTTTTTTTAACCTCTCAGTGGGATGGTGAGACCCTGGCACAGGCTGCCCAGAGAAGTTGTGGCTGTCCCATCCCTGGAAGTGTCCAAGGCCAGGTTGGACAGGGCTTGGAGCAGCCTGAGCTAGTGGAAGGTGTCCCCTGCCCATTGCAGGGGGATGGAACTGGGTGAGCTTTAAGGTCCCTTCCAACCCAATCCAGTCTGGGATTCAGCTGGCAGCCAGCCCTGCAGTTCTAGATTTGACTCACTGAGAGGTCAAACCAGCGCCAGAGCTGGTGAAAAGGAGAGACTTGAGGGTATTCAATGGATGGAGGAGCAGGAAGGTGCCTTTTGGAGTAGCTGGATGTTAGCTGGGGTACACGTCTGATGTGTGTGTACCAGGCATGCCTGTTTGGTAACCTGGGGGCTGCTCAGCTCTTCAGTCAGAATTACCTCATCCCAGAATTACAGAATCATTTAGGTTGGAAAAGACCTTTGAGATCAAGTCCAACTTTTGACCAATCACCACCTTTTCAACCAGAACAGAGCACTAAGTCCTACCATCAGTCATTTCTTGAACACCTCCCTGGGCAGCCCGTTACGATGCTTTACAACTCCTCCGGAGAAGAAATTCCTCCTGATGTCCAACCTTAACCTCCCCTGGCACAGCTTGAGGCCATGTCCTCTCATCCTGTCGCTCCCTCAGACCAAATGAGACACCTAAAGCCTGGCTTTGCCTCCCACTCTGTCCTTTCTCAATGTAACCGTGCCAGTATGGGGCTGTCACTGCTTGTGAAGCCGCTCTGTCCCTCCCAGCAATGTGGGAGGTGTGACCCTGACCCATGGCTGCCAATGCTGCGAGACTCCACTGCACTGGAGTTGCCTTGTCTTTGCCTAATTTCAGCTTTTAGCCCGTCTCAGCTTGGCTGCTGAACTACTTTACTAAAGCTCTGCTCATGGTCTGTTACATCCCTGGAATGGAATGGAGGAGCCTGAGCTACTCTGCGCTGTGGAAGCAACGTTTCAGGCCCGTGGGGTGCTATGAGGCCATTTGGGGGTTCACCTGAAGGCAGCTGCTGGGAAGTGCTTGTAGATTGGATAGATGTTACTGGGATAAACTGATTTTTATCTGGGAAGGTTTTCCTTGCTGCTCACTTCCTTTGGGTCGTGAGTCTGGAGGTAAACACTTAATTGTTTCAATCCTAAGGATTTGGAGCTTTTTCTCATCACCTCAACCCCCCCTTTCTGACCTTCAACAGTTGCAGATGATTGAGTATGGAACACTTCCCTGCTTCTGAGAGACTAAGATCAAATCTGGAAGGGACCTGTTGTAGTGAGTGGCATCCCTGCCCATGGCAGGGGGTTGGAACGGGGTGAGCTTTAAGGGCCCTTCCCACCCAAACCATTCCATGATTCCACGAGCATGTAGATTGCTGTACATATAGAGCTTTGACTCACACCCAAACTCTGTGGTTGTGCTGTTGTAAACAGAGCCAGGAAGGCTGGTTTTGAGCCATGCGGAAGGCTTGGTCTCACCAATTGTTTTCCTGGGGAAAAAAACCCACTACCAGGAAAGCTAAAGCTTGATTGCTAAGTTTTGTACCTGATCACTGCCTAGATCAGGTATAAGCTGCTTTTTGTATATGTACATGAATTGGGAAAACTGTCATACAGTACCACTGACCTTTCTTTGGAACAAACAAACCCCACTGCTAACATGCACCTATCACAGTAATCCAGGGAATAATCCCTGGAAAAGACTGTAAAATCATAATAATCCTTTCATTTTCTCAGCATGCAAGTGTGTAAGAGATGTCAGAGGATACTAGGGCATCATCACCTGTATCTGGTAGTGTTTCAGGGGACACCAGAAGAGCTGGCTCCTGGAAGTGGCATCTCCTGTTTCCTGCCGGAAGTCCTTTGGTGTGAGTGATCCCAGGTTGTGCTGTGCAGCATTTGCACGTGTGGCCTGTGGAAGAGGAGAGATCAAGCTGCAGACAGGGACTGTCCAACCTCCTTCCTGGCCAGCTGGCAGGTGATGTGATTTCTACAGGCAAATACATGGTTGTTGTCATCTTCTCTTCCTTAAGCAGCAGCAGAGGTTTGCAGGGCTGTAAATCACTTCAGAGAGTGCAGGTAATGAAGCCAGGTCCCTTGGGGACATCAGACTGGTACTTCATAGATGTGGTCAAGCAATGATCCATTGCAAACAAGGGGTTGCTTTTATTTAGGTAGGTTGTTCCCTTTTCCATGTGCAGCTTCACCTTGTCCTGAGAGTTAGCCTGGGAGGAATGATGGCCAGACCAGCATGGTTGAGAGTTTATTTTCCATTTTAATGTTGCCCTCAGCTTCTGGGAGATCTAATTTTTAATGTTTCCTGTAGCAGGAGGCAGATGGCCCTCAGTTTCCTTCTCACCTAAACTTTCTTCTCCAGGTGAATGAGAATCACATCTGGGCAGTTCTTGTGACAAAACAGTATTCTTCCAAGTCTTGTTCTCTCGCTTATCAATGGAAATGGAAAATGGGTTAAAAAGACCTTTCTGATGCAGATTTCGAAGTTGGCCGTGGTGAAATTGTATCAGGTTTTGCTTTTTCTGGGATGCCATCTTTGGGAACATGGAGCTGCTCCTGTGAACAAGGACAGTGGTTGACCTCAAATGAGCTCTGAAGGTCACACATTCAAGAAGGGATGAGCTACCTCGTGTGGCCCAAGCTGCAGGGCACTGTCCCTTGAGCTGCAGGAACAGGAGGCTGCACAGATTCACTCAGGGCAGGGCGAGTTCAGTCAGGTGGGGAGAATCAGTCCAGCACCATTGCATTGATGATATCACAGGTCCTGAGATGGTCTGCAAGTCCCGTGCTCCGACACGGAGCATCGCTGTGCTCTTCCCATGCTCCCGGGGATTTGGCTGGCTGGTGCTTGTCCATCGCACCTGCACTGTCATGGCATCAGTTTCTCCTGAATAATCTGAAATGCCCTTGTGCCACCTGCCTGTTTTCATGATCTGTCTGAGAAGACTCAGCTAGAAATAGCCTGAATTTTCTTCCGCATGCGGTGATTCAAAAGGGTATTTTGTGGCTGAGTACAGAGCCATTTTTGGGTTTCAAACCACAAAAGATGATGTTTGAAAAAGTGCCTGAAGTACTTGGGCTGTTGTCTAGTCTAGACATCTAGAGATGCGATCAAGAGGTGCTCTCTTTCCTTGTGGAAGAACTGCCTTGTAGGCAGAAGAATTGGGTTTGCTTTTCCAGCTTTCTCAAGGTCATGTTGTTGGCATGGGACGGGGAACAGGTACTGTAATGGAGTAATTAATCCTGGAAATACAGTTTAAGATAGCACCTACAGGGGATCTGTGGTTGAGGGAGGCAGGGTTCCAGCAAAGGATCCTTAGAGCTCAGTCTGTGTTTAAGTGAAGATTTGGTGGCGGGGGAGGATTTGGATGGGAAGTTGGTGCTGCTCAGAGAACAGAGAGGCTTGGTAGCATCTCTGACTTCTCCTATGGTTTGGAGGCAAGTCCTTCATGGGACAAACCCCCACTTCTTGTTTTAGATGATGGTATTAAAACTAATAGGGTGGAAAAAGGTGTCGTCTCTGCTCAGTGAGGTTACTGCTTGTGAAATAAGTGCTGAAGCTCAACGTGAAGAAATGTGCCAGCTGTGATTAGTCCAGGGCCATGCAGTGCAGGATAAAGGAATGTTATCATCAAGATGTGCTTCCCTTGGCTTCAGATCTCTGTGAGTACCTGTGTGGCATCTCTGCTTTAAGTCCAGATGAGTGTGAGAGGTAGAATAAACACCTTAAATATAAAATTAACCTTAAACACCTTAAATAAAAACACCTTAAATAAAAAACACCTTAAATAAAAAACAGCTTTCTCCTCCAGCTCCAGGGACTTCCTCTGATCATCACTCCTTGTTCACTCTTTCCTTGCAGGGCATTGGCTTCAGTTTCTCCCACTGCTAATCCAGGGAGTCCATAAAGTGTTTTCTAATCTTTCTGCACCAAACTGTTGCTATATCACAGTTTTGGTTCTTGAGGAACCTTTAGGCTTCTCACTGCAGTGTCACTAATTTTTAAGTCATTCTAGGATGGGAAATACAGTTTCATGTAGCTGCACACACTTCCTATAGGTTCCGCTGCTGGAGTAAGTGAATTCAAGGATGTCTTAGGAAATGCAGTTTCAGTGTTTGGATAATCCAGTACCTAATAACGCCCAAGTTCTGAAGCTTCTTCTGTGAACAGGGATGAGCAACTCCACTCCCATGTGGATTCCTTTGTGTTATGCTGTACAACTGAGCTGGTGCTTCATTATTTTCCTCGCTGAGGGAATATGTGTAGATAGGTCTCCTATGACTTTATCATAAATTCAAGGTCTTTGAATTCTTTCTTAAGTGGGATTGATGCCAACTTTGTGTTGTAGTCAGCAGGCTGGTGGAAAGGGATGGCATGCAGAGGGACCTGGAGAGGCGAGACCGTGGGAAACTCATGGAGCTCAACAAGGCCAAATGCAGGGTCCTGCCCATGGGCCAGGGCCATCCTAAGCACAAACACAGGCTGGGTGGAGAAGGAATTGAGCACAGCCCTGCAGCCCCAAAACCCCAGTGCCCTGGGTTGATTCCCCAGCTTGGGCAGCAGGGCAGGGGGGAATTCTGTGCCTCTGCCCCGCTCAGGTGAGACCCCACCTGCAGAGCTGCCTCCAGCCCGGGGGTTCAACAGCAGAAGGACGTGGAGCTGCTGGAGAGAGTCCAGAGGAGGCCACGGAGATGCTTTGAGGACTGGAGCCCCTCTGCTCTGGAGCCAGGCTGGGAGAGCTGGGGGCCTTCATCTGGAGAAGAGAAGGCTCCAGGGAGACCTCAGAGCCCCTTCCAGCACCTACAGGGGCTCCAGGAGAGCTGGAGAGGGACTTGGGATGGGGCCTGGAGTGCCAGGACAAGGGGGAATGGCTTCCCACTGCCAGAGGGCAGGGTTAGATGGGATATTGGGAAGAAAATCTTCTCTGTGAGGGTGGTGAGGCCCTGGCACGGGTTTCCCGGAGAAGCTGTGGCTGTCCCACCCCTGGAAGTGTCCAAGGCCAGGTTGGACGGGACTTGGAGCACCCTGGGATAGTGGAAGGTGTCCCTGCCCATGGCAGGGGGTGGGACAAGCTGAGCTTCCAACCCAAACCAGTCTATAAACACAAGAAAGGGTTAGAAACTTCTGAAACTGGAGTGCCAACACATAAATCTAATTCCTTAAGGACTGCAGCAAAATCCTTCTTTTTGTTAACCACAAGCCTTCCCTCTTGTCCATACTAGGGGGTATTTATAGATTTAGTGATGTGTGCCTTGCCTTTCCTTCCTAATGGATTGGTGGACCACGAGTGGGTGGAAGATTTGTTTGTTTTGGCACAAGATTCCCTTTACATAGGCACGTCTGGAGTTTACAGCAAACAGAGCCAGGCCGTGAACTGTGCAAAGTCCTTAACATGAGGGAAAGGAGAGAAGCAGGAAGAGTTGTCATGTAAAATTAGCTCTCCGAAACTGAACCATCTCTTCAGCTTATTTCCCTGCTGGTTTACAGGCTGCTTCCTTAAGCTGACATTGCTCCATCGGATGCACCGTGAGCTTGAGTGTTTGTGTCAGCGCTGCCTGTTCCTGCCACTTGCCCTCACTGGATGTGCCATGGATTGAGAATCCAGCATCCCTCCTCTAGACCACTGAGTAGCTCCAGTGGTGATGCGCTTCTGGCACAAATTGTAATGGAAGTAACCAAAATAGCAAGGTGACCTCAGAAAGGGAGCTCAGGTGTTCACTCACTGTTGAAGTGCCTTTGATTGACCTGTCAGATAAGCATCAGGTGGTGATGCAGTGCTGAGCTGCACATAAAGGGTTATCAGTGTCAGTGGCAGAGGCTGACATGAATTAAATCCACTGCCATGGCCTTAACACAGCAGCATTTCCAAATATCTGGCTTAATAATGAAAATAAATGTGCTGTGGAAGCTGGATATGGCTTTGGAGTTATTCCTTGTGGCTTGAAAAATCATAGCTTATGGAATATCCTTGGAAGGGACTCACAGGGATCATCAAGTCCAACACCTGGCCCCGCACAGGACACCCCAATAATCCCATGTCCCTGAGAGCATTGTCCAAACACTCCTTGAGCTGTGGCAGCCTTGAGGCAATGACCATTCCCTGGGGAGCCTGTTCAGTGCCCGACCACCCTCTGAGGGACGAACTTTTTCCTAATATCCAACCTAACCCACCCCTACCACAGCTCCATGGTGTTTTTCTTGATATGCAGGGATTTTGGGGATTGCAGATGTCCTTATGGGCATTAATGCCCTCTTGGGCACATTGTCCATTACCTGGTGCAAAGGCAGGTGATGTCTGACCACCCGTTTGTCAACCTGTGTTCAGAAGAGCCAGGAAGGGATGGTGATGTCTCAACCAGGCTGATCTTTCACAAATTTACATTTGTCCCTTTACCATGAGCTTGAGGGGAGAAATTTGATGACCTTGGTGATGCCCATGTGAGAGCTAGATAGGTACTGGCAAAAGACATCTCTGAAGCTTCTCCAGACTGTCACTGTGAGAAACCAGAGAGTGTGTGTTGCCATCTCTGGTGCTGCATGTGCCACCCAGGCGTGTTCCAGTGTGTAGGATGGCTTTACAGGAATGCCAGTGCAGAGACTCCGTCTCCACTGATGCTGCTCCACCTGGAGCACATGGACCTCATCCTGGGGTCATGTTACAAAGAAGCTGCACCTGTGAAAGCACAGGTAGAAAAATGACAGGTATGGGATGGTGCTTCCTAATACACCTGGAGGAAGCTAAATATCCATCCAATGTGTGAAGACTTTTAAGGAGCTGACAACTTCAAATTTGAGGAAGAAAAAACCCAGAAAACCAACCAACAGCACAGATCTTCAAGTATTATAATTTTTTAAAGCCATGTGGCTGCTCTTGGAGTGTTGGTGGCTCCTGCTTGGCTTCCCCCTGCAGGCGGGTGCCACGGGCCACTTCCTTGCCAGACTGAGGAAGGAGCTCGGCACAAACATTTACTTTCTGTGAACAAACACAACTGTCTGACTGTGTATCTTGGGATTATGATGCCTAATTGCCCTACTGAGGAAGTGCAGATTTTTATGGAGCTGATGGTGATTGTGTGGGTGTAGCCACCAGCACAGTTAGACCAGTAACCAAGACTGGACCTTGCACTGGGGAGGAGGTGGCTCTGCTGCCAGCAAACGGAGTGACCTTTGCTTCATTTAGAAATAAATAAAGAAAAATAAAATATAATAAATGAAAATTTAAAAGGCAAGAGACAGGATCTAAACATCCTCTGGTCCACCTGCAAGGGGGTTGTGCTTCTCCAGAAGGTATTTTGCTTTGTCTGGATGTAATTCCTGTCACCTTTCAGTCGCATAGGTAATCCAGATCCTTCTGACAGCTGAACTGCTTTGTCAGGACACACAGTTGGGAGATTTAGGGAGTCCTACATCTCAGAGAGGAAGGAAAGGGTGGCTCTTTATGTGCCATGAGGGTGCTGCCCTGTGGGATAGGTGGGTTTTGGGGTGGATCAGCTTGTTTTGGGGCTGCAGTGTTGACATCATGGAGTTTTTATAATCCCATACCGGGAAGGGGAAACAAATTGCTGTAGAAGGTTTCAGGCTTTGAGCGCAACAGTGCCTTAAATATCAAACTCTAGCAGTTTTTAATGGACATGATCTATCCCAATAGGAACTTTCCTCTCCCAAAACAGAGCTGGCAGGCAATCTGGGTGCTGGCACCATTGCTGGGTTGCTTAGGCTGAAGCACTGTTTTTATTAAGCCCCAATGAGCAGGATTTATTACTCAGGGGTTGTGGTTCTTACCTTTCCAGCTCCCTTGTGCTCTAACCCTCCTAAGCAGGTGAGTGGTAAGTCACCCCTGTCTAACAGCAATTTGCCTCCAAAAAAGCAGCCCCTTAAGGGCTGGGGCAGATTTTTCTCCCTGTGTAGGTCTCAGGTACATAGTTTCCTCTTCGAGATGTGGTTTAGTTGCAAACAAAATATGTAGGTGATGTCAGCTGAATTCCTTCCAAATGTCTCATTATATGGAGAGACACTGTGGTCTGAGCCTCTCTCCATGACTGCTGGAAAAGGCAGTATCTTCACTTAAGGAGAAGGTGAAGTTCAGGCATTAAAAGGAAAAAAAATGTGCATTAAATCATGGAGTATCAGGTTTTCTTGTGTTTTCCCTTAATATACTCCATCTCTCTCCTGTTGGCACCACCATTACTATTTTTTTAAGAAGTGCTGCTGTTCCAGCTCACAGTCTCTTACACCATGTTTCTAGATTATTACCCAGCTCTTACAAGGAGTTTTTAGTGATGAGCAACCTCAAGTGAAGTCTGTTGGGCACAGTCAAGAGTCTGTGGGATGGAGTGACGCAGACTTGGCAGAGTTCTCCTCTTCCCCATTTGCTGTGGGGCTTTTGGGCTTTGCCTGCCAGGCCAGGTCTTAAAGTTGAGCTGCACAGAGTGTACTTGAGACTTCTACCCACCTCCACTGTTCTTGTGCATGTTCCTTTCTTATCTTTTCATCCTCTCTTCATACAAGGCTGTGAAGAACAGCTGCTTGAGTTACTGTCAATAACTTGGAATCACAGAAGGACATGGATGCACAGTCTCTTACAGCCACACGAGCTTTGGCTGGTGGCTGCTGTTCATCCCTGCAGGACACACCAGAGCCAGGCTGAATCATGCCCAATTCATGGTGCGTTTGGCACTCAGTGGCTAAATCCTCTCACTGAATTAGGTACTTGCATGAAAACCCCATTCTGAAGGCACCTACTTCTGGTGCACTTTCATAACTTCATTCCTGTTGCATGGAAGTGGAATTTTCTCCAAGGCTTTGCTGCTCTGTGGTGGACACTTGGACACTAAGAGAGCCCTTACACCCATGTTTAGAGCTCAATGCTGTGAGAGTCCAGATGTTTTCCTGTCTCCTGAGCCATCAGGTACAAACACTGAGCACCAGGAGGCTGATCCTGAATCTGACCGGTGCTGTCTGAAGCTCATTTTAGGCGCTGATACGAGACTTAGCAGAAGTTTGGTGTCATTTTGAGCTGAGGCAGCAAGGAAACCGTTCTGCTTGTTTGTCCTCAGCTTTTGGAGGTGCTCGGGTGGGACAGAGAGGAGACAACCTGTTCCCATTAGGTAACCACAAGCCAAGCCTGGGGACCTGGAGCTTTCTCAAGTCGGGATACAAAGACCCTGCATCTGAATCCCACCTCACTGCTGTTCTGTTATGACACTTTTTATGGGTACTGGCTGGCACTGACAGGAATGTTTCCTTCCACAGGGGAAACACATACCTGTTGAGTGCTGGATTCACCTTGGGACAGGGCCAAAAACCTCTCAGCACCTCAGGGCTCCCTGTTATCCCAAGCTGAGTTCCACCTTCTACCCACCCTTGCCATCAAGGTGTCTTCAGTTTCCTTTGATCCATCTCCTCAACTTCACAAGGACTTTTCTTCTGGTGAGAGGCTTTTCCCCACTCCACACACACTCTGAAAGCTGCCTTGGCTCTGAACTTGATACTTGTGTTTCTTTCTGAAGCAGAAAAAAACACTTCATGGTTTGGATACTACCAAGGTTTTTGGGGGCAGAGGGAAGTTGTGTTTAGCTGCCAAGTTCACCAGTCTTTTCAAACTGAGCCTGTCTGCAGTTCATCCTCTGGGCTGCTTTTCCTTGCCAGACAGAGCGCAGATAAAACAGTTGTAGATGATTGAGGTGCATCTGTGTTAAATTAGGCTGTAAATCTGTAAAAGTGATGTTGCTGCCAGTGATCCAAGGCTGCTCCAGAGCCTAAGCTCCCGTGGTGGTCTTGTTGAGGACTTTGATACCATTAACTGCAACTACATCCGTCAACCACCATGGATGCACCTGAATCCATGTGCTGTGGATTATTCCTTGATGATGGATGTACATGGCTGTCTAGAAGTCATCTTTGCCCCTTTCGTATTCAAATCCATTGCCTGGAAGGAAGGGGATGGTATAGGGAGATCTGCACCTCTCTTTTTGCTGTTAAACAACCTGGTATTTTAAGAGGAAAAATAAAACTATAGGTTTATGATGCCTGGATATCAGAGAAGAGAACGTCTGCAGGATCTGTTGTAGACCTTTTGCTACTGGCAGGTTTTTCGTCACTTCCTCTGTAACATCCCCATAAATGCATATTTCTGCTGGAACCTGATCTTACATGGCCTTACACAGCCTGTTTTGTGAGCAGAGATGGTATCCCGACCACCAGGCTCTTTGGGAAGCTTTTCAAAGGTTGGACTTGATGATCTTGGAGGCCTTTTCTGACCTTAGTGATTCTAAACAGTGGATAGTAAAGCTGGGGTCAGTTGCTGTACTGTCAGGAGGTAGATCCCGAAAGTGCTGTCAGTGTGAGGGTCCCCTCCAGGCAGGGGCTGCAGGATGCAGGACCTCTGGGATGCAGGGAATGCAGCCCTGGGGCTGGTGTGGTGTATGGGCTGAGCACCTGCAGGGATCACAGGGATGTGCCGCTCACAGGCAGGCTTTGGCACTCGGATGGGATTTCTGCAGAGGGATGCGAGCCTGACGTCTGCTCGAGCCCCAGAAGATACAGGGGAGCTGATCTGGCAGTTGCACTTCAGCTTTTTCTCTGCCCAGCCTAAAAAAACCCAAAAATATGTAGAGCTCGAGTTTCATGAGGGGATTTTTTCATTTTATTCCATCATTCACCTGTTCCTTTAGCTGTTCCAGCATAATCCTCCTCTTCATAAACAGCACTAACCTTCCTTTTATGACAGATTATGGTCTCCAGTCTTTTTTACATCTATAGGAATGTGCATCCATGGCTGCTGGCACACGTTTGGCTGAGACTCAGTTGAGGGAGAGAAGTCGATGAATTGATCTCCCATCACACAAACCACTTCCCTGGAAAGTCCTCTATGCTTTGTTTTGACTCTGCTCGTGTGGAAGAACTAAATTACCAGCTAAATTAGTTTTTCCCTTCCTAACATTCCTGGCTTTCGTGCTGAGCTTCCATAGAGGGGATTGGGAGCAAAGTTCAGGAATGAACTTAGAGAATGGGTGTTTGGATCACTCCCAGTGAAACGATCAACTGAGATCACCTGGAAAAGTAACTTGCCAATGTATTTAGTTGGGGATTATACAATTAACGTGTTTTAGCATGTTCACAAGGTCTTTAAGGAAAAGAGCTCTTGGAAGTTCACTTCTCTCAGATGGAAAAAGGCACAAGTTCGTTTGGGTTCATCCCTGTCTGTAAAAACTGTAATTGGAGGATGCAAACTTGACAGTCCTGGGCATTCATGAGTAATGAATGAGTGTAGTGATCCACAGCTGTCCATCCTTCTCCCTTCCCAGCAATTTAGACTTAAACATTGTTTGTGTGCCTCGTTATTTTCCACCTCTGAAGCACTGAACAAAACTAACTGCACAAGCTGAAGATTAAATTGTTGGGTCAAATGATTCAACAGAAGCAAATTGTAATGTTTAAAAGGCATCTGCAGCCTCCAAGGTTGAGAAGAATCTTCCAAGTGAGGGGCATCCTACGTGATGTGCACCTGCTTGCTGTAGTTGGCAGCCAGCTTTGTCACTGCTGTTCCCAGCTGTGAATTGCAACAGAGAATTTTGACCTACTTTTTCAGTTTTTCTGTTGTTTTGCACAACATTGAGGACACTGAAACCAGGTCACTGTAGTGCTGGTTGGGGAAGCACAGATAAATGCTGATCTCTGTGTGGAGGTGCTGCTGGGATACAGGAGGGGAGTTTGAATACATCCAGTGGAAGATCCTTGAAGTAACCAACCAGAAAGCTCTTGAGTGGGAGACGAGAAGGCAAAAAAAAAAAAAACCAAAAAGGGTATTTCTCATGTCTGAGTGGGGAAAGCATTTGACCTTCCATCGTCCCTTCCTTGGCTTGGGTAATAGCTAAGCACCAGAGCAGGGCCCTCTTTCAGGTAACACCAAGAGTGTGGATGTGCTGGAGGGCAGGAAGGCTCTGCAGAGGGATTTGGACAGGCTGGATCCATGGGACAAGGCCAGCCGTGTGAGGGGTCAATAGGGCCAAGTGCCAGGTCCAGCACTTGAGTCACAACAACCCTGTGGAACACTCCAGGCTTGGAGTTGAGTGTCTGGGAGGCTGCCTGGTCAGAAAGGACCTGGGAGTGCTGGTCAAATGAGCCCAGGTGTGCCCAAAAGAACAGCAGTGTTCTGGCTTGTGTCAGCAATAGCGGGACCGGCAGGACCAGGGTAAGGATTGTCCCCCTGTACTGGGGGGGGCACTGGGGGCTGCTGAGGCCACACCTGGGATCCTGAGGTCAGTTTTGGACCCCTTGCAGCAAGAACGACATCGAGGGGCTGAAGGGTGTCCAGGGAAGGGAACTGAGCTAGAGAAGGGGCTGGGGCACCAGGAGCAGCTGAGGGAGCTGGGGGGGCTCAGCCTGGAGGAAAGGAGGCTCAGGGGGGACCCTCTCGCTCTCCTCAACTCCCTGACAGGAGGGTGCAGCCAGGGGGGAGGTCAGGCTCTGCTCCAAGGGAACAAAGGACAGGATGAGAGGAAACGGCCTCAGGCTGTGCCAGGTGAGGGTTAGTTTTGATATTGGGGAAAAGTTCTTCATAGAAAGGATTGTCAAGGATTGGAACAGGCTGCCCAGTGCTATGGTGGAGTGTTCAACACTATTGCTGAAAGTGTTCAAAAGATGTGTAGATATGGCACTTGGGGACATGGTTAGTGATGGCCTTGGCAGTGCTCAGTTAATGGTTGAACTCTGTGGCCTTAGAGAGCTTTTCCAACCTTAAGGATTCTGTGATTCTAAGATAGGATATTTGGTAATCTGTTCATTTGTCTCCTCAGGAGCAGGGTAAATATCAAAACTCTCTTCTTTTCTCATTATTAGAACAGTGACTTTGCCAGGAGTAAGTAACAGGATGGCTGCAGAAGAAGAAAATTTTGTTGTGGCCAGTTGGAAGGACAGAAGCAGGATAAGAAATGCAGCATTATGAAAGTGGGGAGATAAAGGCAGTGGGATGAGAAGGCTTGAAGGGATGTGAAGCTGGTGGAGGTGTGTCTATGCGGAAGAGAGCAGAGCTGTAAACGAAGGCTTTACTAATTGCACTTTAATAAAGGCAGAGCATTGACGCCTTGGAAGCTGTTAATGCACACAGTGAGGCAGAGCATACAAAGCCAGCTTGATCCTCTGAATTTAGGGGTGTAAGCTCATAAAATGAGTTGGCAGATGCTGAAAACGTGAGTGAACACATCATATATGTCCTGGTTACAAAATGTTCCTCCTTACCCGCAGCCTGGCTGCTCTCCCTTTTCCAGAGGGTGAACCCTTTGTCCCAATCTGTGGCAAAGACAGTGAAGTTTTCTGCTGCTGAAGGCTCTACTTTTTACACAGTGTGAGGGTGGAAGCTGGTGAGCTCATATCTGTGTGTTTATAACATGTCAGTTGAGAGCCCTGGAGGATTTTCTAGTCTTTGAAGTCATGTGGGAAGTAGCAGATTTTGCCTGGAAAGCGCTCTCCAGATCAGGAGACTTACCAGACGTGGGGTGGATATTGGAAAACCCAGTGGGAAGGCATATGCCTTGTCCTAAAGCAATGATCTTGCAGCTGCTTTGAGGAATTGTGATCCTGTGTCTGTAGAGAGTGGGGTGAGTTCACCCATCCCAACACAATATGGGGTATTCTTGGAGGTCTCTTCTTAAAAGAATTTAAAAGGAATTATGGGGCTGAATTCTTGCTTTTTTGGGTGTTATTTCATCCACCAGGCATTTGCAGTTTTATTTCTGGCATGTAGTGACTCCTTCAGGGATCAAAACCACACACAGACCTGGACCAGACCTGCTTGCTTTGATTTGAAGAAGGGGGGTTCATTGGCTCTTTCAGTTTGGACAGATTTCTGAAATTGTGCCACAAACCAAGACTTTGACAAAACTTGTTCTTACCATGGAAGGGTCTCCAGAGTAACTCAAGGAGGTCAAATAAGTTTTGAGTTCAAGGGAAGTGAGCTTTTCTTTTGAAAAGGTGGAACAAGGATGGCTTTGGCTTCTTTACACCAACCTCTCATTTGCCATGTCCTTTCCTACATCTGAGGGGCTCCCCTGAAAAACTGTGTGGCTGTGAGCAGTGTCTCTGTGCCATTTATTAAACACTCCTTTACACTGGATTGTGGATATCAACACAAAGAGCAGCTGCCTTCCAGGGCTGCCTGGAAGTATTGCAGGCCAGGTTGGATGGGGCTTGGAGCAACCTGGGATAGTGGAAGGTGTCCCTGCCCATGGCTGGGGGTGGACCAAGATGAGCTTTAAGGTCCCTTCCAACCTAAACCATTCCATGATTTAACACCATCTGGAAGCTGGTTTCTAGCTGTAGCACTGCAGGTTTATTGATGGAGGAGAGGTTGTGACATAGATTTGGGTCTAAGTGTTTGGAAGTGTGTAGGATATAGTGCTGCTGTTTTTTACTTACCTAACTGTGCTGCAATTAATTTCCTTTCAAGCCAGTGTCTTTCATTAAGTAACTGTTCCTGTGTCTCCAGGTGTATTGTAGTGAAATCAGTCCTGGAATTGGGCTGATTCACCATTGGGGAAATATCTTCATGCAGCTCTGTTCAAATGGAAGTAACTTTGAGGAGCAATCTTGCTGAGTGGGTGGAAAGGTGGGAAGGAATCATTATAAAAAAGTTTGAATCGTGGCAGGAAGTCATCCTGGTGTTCTGAGCAGCCTTTAAATATTAATGTGACTGACAGTCTGGTCTTCATTCTTCTGGCGCTTCCCCTCCAAAGCCGAGTGCTGTGCTGGTCCTCAAAGGCCGTATTTGATGCCGTATTTACTACTCATGTTTTTAATAGGTGGTAATGATGGTGTAAGATCTTTGTGTGATCCAGCGTGCTGGCAGCTGGGCTCTGCTCCTCGGCTTGGCCATGATAAAGAGCTTCTCAGAGGCGTGGTTCACTCATCCATCGCTGCTCTGAATTCCTGTTTGCAGGAGGCTTTCAGCTGAGAGAGGATGTTTAGTGTTTGCAGACTGTCAGGTGTGACCTTTCCCTCCTTCTCCCTGGGGAGACCTGATCCAGATGGGGAGCAGGGGAAGGACAGAGGCGTAGGAGCTCATAACCTTTAACATCTTATTTTGCAAGCCAGAAAATGTGTGGTGGGACTTGTGCTTAATTTGCCTGAGGATAATGGAGTTGCTTGTCCCATCTGAGATGTGCTGAGCACGGTATAACCTGGGCAGGGTTTGTGCTCTTGCTGGAGATTTCTTTCTGTTTCCATTTCTGAGGCTGTAGGTAGTTCTTGGTCGTAAATTATTCAGCATTGATTAAAAGAATGACTTTGGTCTCCAGGGGGAAAAAATTCTTCTCTGGCTTTGATGGGATCTAGTGTGTTTTCCAAAGTGTTACGGTTTTTTACTCACAGAATTCCTGTGTCCTGCTCATCTTTCTACGTGATCCAACCCTAGGAACACTCCAGCATCATGGAATAATGGGAAAATCTGAGATCACTGAGTCCATCCATTCTCCCAGCACTGCCAAGCCCATCACTAAGCCACGTCCCCAAGTGCCAGACCTGTATGTTTTATTACATGGAAGATGATAGCTTTAACTGGAAATAAAACAACATTTGGCTGGAATGTTCTGTGTCTACTTCTCTTGCCATAGCAGAGATAGACCAAATAGACAGATAGACCAAAACTTCCCATGCTTCAGTTTTATCTTTCCAGAGTTTTATTAGAAGTACCTGTGTGAGTAAATCCACCAATTACTAGAAGTCATTCTCACGTTTGGTTTGAGTTCAGCAGTAAAACTCCGTGGTTTCACTGATGGTTCTTTTTCATGTTGTTTGTTTTGAAGCCAGTCTCTCCTCCTGGGACAGCCTGGGGTGGGGTCCAGTCAAAGTGATTTTCTGATATCTGATAGAGCCTCATCACTGCTCCTGCAGACTGGTTTCACAGGGCAAACACAACTGTGCTGTGTCTGCGCCAAGCACAGCAGCTGAGAGTATGTGGGGATGTCTGTGATGAAAAACCAGTTCAGCCAGTTCACCGGTAACGGATGCTTCCTGCTAATCCATGTTCAGTTCTGAGTATTAAATCTGGAATTAATTTGAGGGACGAGTAAAGCTTGGTAATGCTAAACAATTTCTTGTACATGAACATCTCCAGCTCTTTTTTCTAGGCCAGCGGTGCTGAATGGTGTTTCACACATTGCTTGGGAGCATGTTGGGAGCTTGTCACTTCGGTTTATGGGCAAACCGGTGGTGTGGCTGAGACGTGGAGGTTCTCAGGTGACCCAGTGATTGTCAGACCTCTTGGATGTGCTGCAGACATGCTGTGTGACATTTTCTGCAGGGATCCACAACTGTCTCAAGTGACAAGGAGAATTTCGGTACCTAAAGGGGACCTACGGGAAGGCTGAAGAGGGACTTGTTGCAAGAGCAAGAAGTGATAGATCAAGGGGGCTTTAAGCTGAAAGGATGTGTTTAGATTGGATATTAGGAAGAAATTCTTCCCTGTGAGGGTGGGGAGGCCGTGGCACAGGTTGCCCAGAGCAGCTGTGGCTGCCCCATCCCTGGAAGTGTCCAAGGCCAGGCTGGATGGCGCTTGGAGCAACCTGGTCTAGTGGAAGGTGTCCCTGCCCATGGCAGGGGGTGGAATGAGATGAGATGGGCTTTAAGGTCCCTTCCAACCAAACCATTTTGGGATTCTGTGATTCTATAAATACTCAAAAACTGGAATTTTCAACTGGTAGTTCCCTGCATTTTCTGGATCTGGCATGGTGACTTCTGCCTTCTATCCAAGTGCCTTAGGTCAAACCAAAAGTCTCCAGAAACAGAAGTGTTCCACAGCTGGAGACCAGGGAAGGCATAGTCAGATTTTAGCTCATGCTTCTGTTCTGTGCGGATGGATAATAATCTTGTCTTTTATTTTTGGATAACTGGAAGTAGGTAGCTTAGCTTCATCCTCTGGTGGACCAGAGGATCATCATTGAATGGGCCAGTGCTGGGCTAATGGTTGGACTCGATCATCTTTGAAGTCTTTTCCAACCTTAATGATTTCATGGCAAAATGAACGGAAGAAACTCTTGCTAAGCCCTCTACAGAGGTATTGCTGCAGGAGAGCTGAGCCAGTTGCCTGAGTAACTTCTGAGCCCTCATTTATGTGGTTGTATTTCTGGGTGTCCTTCCACAGGACTCTTGATTGGGTGGTCTCATTGAGACCACTTCTGTGATTGCTTTGGAGGCATCGGAAGTAGGACACAAACCTTGTTGGTAAAATTATTCAGGAACTGTTCCATTCACATCTGGAAAATCTGAATTCAACAGTGTTCCTATAGGGCTACAATCCAGTACCTTTATATCCTGGGATGTGGGGGTAGTTCCAGGTGTGTTTATTCTAATTCTTGCTTGAGAACTGCAGCCCAAGAGTGCCTGATACTGATGCCTTAGGTTCTAGCTTTTATATTTTTAAATCCTGTACTGCCTAGTGTATAACTCTGAAGTTTCTTGTAGCCTGTTAGTTGCTGCTCTCTTATGCCAGATAGACATAACAAAGCCTCTCTGAGCTTGTTGTTCAAGGACATTTAGGCTGTCCTAGGCCCAAAAGGTTTAAACTAGGGCCTCTGGAGAGGTGGAGAAATTGAAGAAATGACATCATTAGCTCAAGTTTTAATTGGCGAATTTATCCTGATATGCAAATGAACCAAACCTATAAAAGTGTGAAGAACTTGTGACTCGTTGTCCATCTTGGGGTCCATCTTTGATGTAGCCCTTGGCTCCCCAGGGTGCACCTTTGAAGGCCTTTCAAATAAATATCCACCTTTATTCCCTTACTCCTGTCTAGTCTCTGTTTCTGGGTAGCCCCTCAAGGCATCAGTTCCATCTCCCTGTGCAGCACCTGTGCAGACAAGACATCCTGCAACCTTTCGCTTTATCATGCTGATTTCTTGGGAAGTGAGGGGAAGCTCAACCAACGTTGATGGTACCTCTGGACTGTGCTTGTGGGGCAGGACCTCCTGGGTCCTTGCAGCTCCTGCCAGTCTCCTTTGGTCTTGTTCCTGAGCACAGAAGAACCATTTGGCCTGCAAGGGTTGAGAAGCATCTGTGATTTGTCCCTTTTTGACTGAGTTATCAGCTTTTTAAAAATAATTAATCATGCTTTGGCTCCTCGTTTTGGTCATCTCTGTAGGACAGCAGTTTGAATTAGCAAATATATCTGAGGTCGATTTGGAGTTGGACTTCAGTGATCCTTGTGGGTCCCTTCCAACTTCGGTTATTCAGGATAATCTAGATCAATTTGAAATGAGGTAAAAGAAAGGAGAATTTTATTTAAGTGCTACAAAATTTTCTTCTCTTGTCACCTTTCATTGGCCCCTTTGTATTTTTGTCTGGCTTTTGTGTAGTACTTTATAAATGTCTGAAGTGAGGAGAAACCAAACCTACACTTCCCAGGGGCTTTAAAGCTGGGGTTTCCTCGCAGTGTCCACCTGACATGCTGGTGTAGTTGGAATGGCTTTGGTTACTGCATGTGGTGTCAGTCCTGATAACTCCAGTGGAATCATGGAATTACAGACTGGTTTGGGTTGGAAGGGACCTTAAAGCTCAGCTGGATCCACCCACTACCAAGGGCAGGGATACCTTCCACTAGACAAGTTGCTCCAAGCCCCATCCAACCTGGCCTGGGACACTTCCAAGAATGGGACAAGTAGCAACAGTGGCTGGGCAGCACTTACATTTCTTCATGACATCAGGGCTTTTTATCAGAAGACTGTTAAGAAAATGATAACATTTTCATATAGCTGTTAAATTCCTTGAGGCCAGGAAAGTTCTGGACATTGGCCCTGTTGTACTTTTCTCACCTGGTATTTTAAAATAACAATTTTTATTTCATCTATCTCTTCTTTTCCCCAGGTAAGAAACCAAAAGCAACTTGCCTTTACTAAATTCTCAAGAACACAGTCGACCCTTTGGTACATTATCAAGATGCATTAGGAAACTGGATCTGGTGCCAAAAGAACTCCATGAGTTTCCATGACTCTCTTGAACTCCAACGCAGATACTTTTGGATATAAATTTCTGTTCTAAAGAGAAGAGTGTGTACTCCAACTCCTTTCTGCCAGCTTGCTGGCAGAGGTATTTCACTAAGATCATGGACCATCCTAATAGGGATAAGGATGAAAGGCAGCGGACAACGAAAGGAATGCCGGGAAGGAGTGGGCACGGTTCTCGGCCAAGCTCATCGGCGTCTTCCGGCGTTCTTATGGTGGGACCCAACTTCAGAGTGGGCAAGAAGATTGGGTGTGGGAACTTTGGAGAACTCAGACTAGGTAAGAAGTAAGCATTTTAGTGGCCTCCATTATGCAGATTAGCATTTCACCACGGGAATATAAATACATAAAAACTTATCCTGGCTCAAGAAACACATGCGCTTGTCTTGTTTCCCAAGTGTCGAGCTGCCTTACCCGAAGCTTCTGACTCAGAAGATGTAACTCTTAGCATGATTTTGATTTGCATAAAGTCAAAGGGAATACACTGGAGAGGCCAAAGATGCAAATTTTGAACAATCCCAACAAATGAAGACTGTTCACAGTGCTGAATGTCTTGCCTGAGGTGAAAAAAAAATCTTCTTAACTGTGAACTGCTAAATCTTGCTCTCAATTTTTTGTTTATAAGCTAGAATGCCCATTTAAAGGGGTGGATGAGACTCTTTCCCAGCACTCAGACTTGATTCCACATCCTTCTCTAACCTCACTGCCCTAATTTCAGCACCGTCAGCCTCTCCCTGCCCTGTCCGTATGTTGGACTTGCTGGGGAGGAGAGGATGTGCCGAGTGGCCATCTGGCTCCCTCAGCCAGCCCGGCAGCCCGACATTTGTTCATGGTCTGTTGGTCTCCTAACCACGTCTTGCAGCTGGTTGCCCAAACAGATGGTTCCACTAATGCATTGTTTGTTTAAGACTACTTAGGACACCAGCACAGAGCAGTGCACTGGGCTCTTAAGTCATCCTAAAAAAACAATGGCTGTCTTTTAAATGAGGTGGGGAAAGCAGCTGGTGTTGCTTCACATAACTCAAGGGTCATAACACTACTGATAGTGTCTTTGTAGATTCCTCTCAGAATCTGTTATCTTAAATGAATCTGTGTAATCTCCCACTCTGAGGTTGGGTTGTTGCATCAATACGTGTGCTGCTGCTCCATGGTGTGAAGATCAACCAGCTCACTTCTGGTGTGTCTCAGTAAATGGGTATTTTCGTTTCAGCATTGCATCGAGAAGTTTTATTGATTCACCCGAGCAAAGATAACACTCCTTAGGTGGAGGGAAACCAAGGGCAAGGATGGAAATTCCCACCTTCCTGCACATGAGTATAATTGGCAGCTAAAGATAAATTTGGATCCTTACAGTGACATAACATGAATTGCACTATTGCATTCTCAAAGCCCCCCCAACGGCAAACATCACGATCTCAGGATCTCCAGGGAGATGTCCAATTGCTTTGTAATCCAAGCTCTGCTCTGAGGTTCAGCAGCTGTAGTGGCTCCCTCTGGGTATAAGGCTCTTGAGTTTATTCAAGTGGTGCCCAAATCACAGAATCCCAGCCAGGTTTGAGTTGAAAGGCACCTTAAAGCTCATCCCATCCCACCCCCTGCCATGGGCAGGGACGCCTTCCACATCCCAGAGTGCTCCAAGCCCCATTCAACTTGGCCTTGGACACTTCCAGGGATGGGGCAGCCACAGCTTCTCTTGGCACTCTGTGCCAGGGCCTCCCCACCCTCACAGGGAAGAATTCCTTCTCTATATTCCGTCTAACCCTGCCCTCTGGCAGTGGGAAGCCATTCCCCCTTGTCCTGGCCCTCCAGGCCCTTGTCCCAAGTCCCTCTCCAGCTCTCCTGGAGCCCCTTTAGGCACTGGAAGGGGCTCTCAGGTCTCCCTGGAGCCTTCTCTTCTCCAGGTGAACACCCCCAGCTCTCTCAGCCTGGCTCCAGAGCAGAGGGGCTCCAGCCCTCAGAGCAGCTCCATGGCCTCCTCTGGACTCGCTCCAGCAGCTCCAGGTCCTTCTGATGTTGGATCCCATGGCTGGAGGTAGCTCTGCAGGTGGGGTCTCACCTGAGTGGGGCAGAGGGGTAGAATCCTCCCTTTCCCTGCTGCCCACACTGGGGAGAAGTAGCTCCTGTTTCCATGATTCTTTTTCAGATTTCTCAAAATTTTAGCAGTATTGGGTTTGTGATTCATGTATAGTTTCATGGCATGGTCTTTACAGAAGAGATTTCACTTCTGAAAAAGTTAATTTAGAGAGAAATTCAATTTTAAATATGGAAATGCAACACCTGCTAATTAAGTGGCTCTTTTGTTTTTCAGTAATACATGTATTGTTAATGCTGGTTTACCACAAATTTAGGCAATGAGCCACACGTACTGATAACAATTTGTTGTAACTAATTGATAACAAATCGTTGTAAGTTTCTTACAGAAGCCATATTACTCTTTTTTTTCATTTCTCTTGCTTTTTGCCAGTCACTATCACTTTAAGAGCTCCTGTTTGCTCAAATAGCAGCTATTTCTCTTGCACAGCCCATGGTAATTATCGCTGGGGGGAAGGAGAAGCAGCGGCTGAAATCTGAACACACAAGTCTCTGGTAACAGTTTTGTCCTGCGAAGATGAATGATGTGCCCTCTGCTTTTTGCCTATTTTTTACGTGGTTTCAGACCAGTTAAGCACCAATATCACAGGCAGAACAAAGTCACGCACTGATAAGCAAAGGGAAAATAGGCTTTTCCAATTCCCTGAAGAATTTCTTTTTTTTGACGTGTTGTATTTTCAGTTTAAGCCACTCTTGTATCAAGGACTGATTGTTCAGGGAGGAGATGGCACTTGCCTAATGAAGCTGTTTGCGGTAAATATCCAGCTCACCGCTCAGGGTTGATCTTTCTTCCTGAAAATACAGATCACCCAAGGATATGACATTTTTTGGAGCATGTGGGAGCAGCACAGTTGAATTCCAGCCCTCGAGGAGCTGAGATGGGGAGATGAACACAAAACTTAACATTTGATAGGACAGGGGAAATCGCCACAAGTTGTACCAGGGGACGTTTAGGCTGGATATTAGGAAAAAATTTCCTCACTGCAAGGGTGGCTGAGCATTGGAACAGGCT
This sequence comes from Eulacestoma nigropectus, assembly GCA_013397775.1. Classification (NCBI taxonomy): domain Eukaryota; kingdom Metazoa; phylum Chordata; class Aves; order Passeriformes; genus Eulacestoma; species Eulacestoma nigropectus. The sequence goes on from VZTE01004405.1 coordinate 519,031, forward strand.
CCTCAGGGAAGCGTTTGGAGTCACCATCACTGGAAGTGTTCAGAAAAGGAGGAGACATACCACTGTACAATGTGGTTTACTGGGAATGGTGGGATTTGTTCGAATGTTGGCCTTGATGATCTCAGAGGTCTTAAACTTAATGATTCTGTGATCTGGCCCAGAGTAATAAGCTGAAACGGGGTTAAGCAGTGGCTCTTTCTTCAGACAGGCTGCAGAGTAGGGGGTCTGCAAGAGCTTTGGTTTCCAAAGTGGCTCAACGTACTAGTAGGAATATAGTACCAGTCCTCATGTCAGACCCTTCATGGATTTGGGGGTTCATGCGGATTTAACCCGTTGTATGGAGTGCTGTGGTCAGCCATGGCTGGGAATTCCACCAGAGACATCTCCAGCCAAGCATGCGAGCCGCCCCATTAAACTGACTCAAGAGCTTACCCAGGAGATACTCCTTGTATTCTCCCAAAGTCCTGAACCATGAGCCATGGTAGGGATTAATAAGGCTCTTCAAAAGTCTCTTTTTTCCCAGTGTTTGGCACCCTTGTTTAAGTAAAGCAATTAAATAGGTACTAATGTAAAATTATTATTGCAGTTTTGGTAGGTTGGAGGGATTTCTAAGATAAAAGGTTAAGTTCTCATTAGAGCAGGCATTTCTTTTAACTAGAGAATCACAGAGGAGTTTGGCTTCAAACTCATGTTTGTCCCCCCCCCTTGCCATGGGCAGGGCCACCTTCCACTATCCCGGAGTGCTCCAAGCCCTGTCCAGCCTGGCCTTGGACACTTCCAGGGATGCAAGGGCAGCCTCAGCTGCTCTGGGCACCCTGTGCCAGGGCCTCACCACCCTCACAGGGAAGAATTCCTTCTCAATATCCCATCTACCATTCCCCCTTGTCCTGTCCCTCCAGGCCCTTGTCCCCAGTCCCTCTCCAGCTCTCCTGGAGCCCCTTTAGGCACTGGAAGGGGCTCTCAGGTCTCCCTGGAGCCTTCTGTTCTCCAGATGAACACCCCCAGCGCTCCTAACCTGGCTCCAGAGTAGAAGCACTCCAGCCCTTGGAGCATCTCCACGGTCTCCTCTGAGGTTGTTCCAGCAGCTCCACATCCTTCTGGTGTTGGGGGCCCCAGAGCCGTAGACTGGAGCCTGAGTCTTTTTGATCTAATTGAAACATTATCTGGCATTTTCAGAACAGTATGTTCAAGCATCAGTTAAAAATGGCTGTAAACACAGTTTTTCACCCTGCTTGAAACTGTAAAAAATGTTAGAAGAGCAGCAAGCCCTAAACCAGCAGAAAAGCTGCTTCTTTATAGGTTGCCAGGTCAGAGCAGTTCAATGGGAACTGGGAAGGTGCTCCCAAAAGTGAGAACCACTCAGCTGCCTCCCAGGTTGCAGTTTGAAGCCATGAGCTCTGCTTCAAAACATGTAAACCAGTAAAAGAAATACTTAAAGGTGGTAATAGGATCTGATACTGAGGCTGTAATTCCAAAACAAGTCATGATGTGACTGGAATAATGTTAGATGTGGAGGGCAGGGTAGGAGTAGATCCTGGGAAGCACCTGCAGCAGGAGTTGATAGTTGGAAACCAGCTCTAGAAGGGACAGCAAATCAGGCATGTCCCGAGTGCCCGATGATCTGGTCTCTGTGCAGATCCATCACTTTGGAGATGGATCATTTTGGGCTTCTCTGCTGTCTTTGATCCATCCGTACATTCACGACATCTCACTGCCAAGGCCTTGAGAAATCCACTCGGGGAAGTTTCCCACGTGAATGCTGGTGACATAATGCATCGCTTCTCCTTTGGAATATGTAGTTTATAGTTGTCAGTGGAACTACCCAAAACTAAGGCATGGACTTAACTGCTCCATCAAAAGTGCTGACTCAACTTGAAAGGCTTTTGCCAGCACAGTTACATCCCCTCACTGTGCTGCGGATCTTTGGTCGTGCTAAATGAGGGCGCAGCTTCTGCTCAGGGCTTGTTTCAGTGGGCAGGTCACTGTCTCCTGTAAGTCTTTGCTCTTCTATGCAACCTGTGCTGCCCAGGAGGAGGAGGGAGAGTAAACCATTGCAGCTTGGACAGTGTGACAGCAAAACCAAGGGGGAGATCTCAGTCTGGAGCAAGCCAGCAGAGACATTTTTGGGATTTGTTTTCCTAGAGCAGCTGGCAAAGCAAGCATCTTGGGCTGCAGCTTTGGGAAGGGTTTGAAGCTCAGAGGTTGGACCCATTTATGTTCAGGATCTCCCCATAGCACATGCTCTGAAGGGGATGAACTGGAGGATGAACTAGTTTATTTACCTTTAGCTGCTGGCCTGATGCTAACCCCAGTTACTTAACTGAGGAATTTCATTTCCAAAAGTATCTTCTGCCTAGTCCTCAGCTTCATGAAACAGACCATAATAGACTAGATTATGGCTCCACATACATGGAGGGTGTTGGCCATGTCCTTCCTTGCCTCGGAACAAGTTTGAAAGAGCACTGTTTCCCAAATGCTGTTATTGTGCGTTGGTGGGAGAGCACAAGTGTTGATGGAAGGTCTGTGGGGCATCATTCCCTGGGTGGTGCATCTCCGAGGTGCATCTCCAAGGCTCTCATGGAGGTCATGGGACCCATAGGGAGTGGAGTTCTCATGCCTCCCTCCTTGGGGTTTTATTTTGCTCTTCAAAGCATCTGAATTCCTCAAGGATTTGGGCTGGAGCTTCCCTGCCTCAGTGTCCTCAAAATGAGCGTCTCCACCATGTCCTGGGCTGATCCCCAGTGTGGGCAGCAGGGGAGGGGAGGATTCTGCCCCTCTGCCCCACTCAGGTGAGACTCCACCTGCAGAGCTGCCTCCAGCTCTGGGGTCCCCAACATCAGAAGGACGTGGAGCTGCTGGAGCGAGTCCAGAGGAGGCCACGGAGCTGCTCTGAGGGCTGGAGCCCCTCTGCTCTGGAGCCAGACTGGGAGAGCTGGAGGTGTTCACCTGGAGAAGAGAAGGCTCCAGGGAGACCTGAGAGCCCCTTCCAGTGCCTAAAGGGGCTCCAGGAGAGCTGGAGAGGGACTTGGGACAAGGGCCTGGAGGGACAGGACACAGGGAATGGCTTCCCGCTGCCAGAATGGAATATTGGGAAGGAATTCTTCCCTGTGAGGGTGGGGAGGCCCTGGCACAGATTGCTCAGAGCAGCTGAGGCTGCCCCTGGATCCCTGGAAGTGTTCAAGGCCAGGCTGGATGGGGCTTGGAGCACCCTGGGCTAGTGGAAGGTGTCCCTGCCCATGGCAGGGGATGGAATGAGATGGGCTTTAAGGGCCCTTCCAACCAAACTATTCTGCAATTTTGGTAGGAGAGACGTGGGATCTGAGGAGGGGAAGAGGCAGTTTCAGGGAACAAGATACATCTGGAGCTGCCGATGGGGCTCATTTGCTGGTAGCTAATATGGAATAGATAATCCAAGTGTATTTAGGTTTCCTTCCCTTAATGTCTTCATGTCTTCTCCTCCGTGCCTGTTGGCTGGAATCCTGGTCTGTCTCAGAGGGTGGAGGGGTTTATCTGACACCTGCTTTTCCATGGATTTGGCCTGTGAGCTCTTTCAGTGCTTTCTGGTGTCGGAGGGTTCCTGATGAAACTGCAAAACCTCCTTTCTACCCTTAGTTTCCAGTCTGGGCATAATATTACATCTTTTTCTAAAAGATGGAAAGAAATACATAGAAACCCCCCTGTGTGTCAGGGGTTAATGCTGGGGCTCAGCTTTCAGCTCTGCTGGCAGAAAACACCCCCTCTGAGGATATTTAACCTCACATTTAAATCCCTGTCCTGTGTTAAAGAGCATCATCAGGTACCAAAACAGGTTGGAGCTATGACATCTTCCATTCCTGAGGATGTTAAAACAATCTGCTTGGTGCAGACTGGGCCTAGGAACACCCAATCACAGATTTAGAGGCCAGAAGTACCCTGAGTGATACAGTGGGGAAAGCATCAAAAGAAGTTAAATGCAGAAAACATGAAGCTGTTATAAAGTAAACTAAATTTCCCCTGATATTTCAGAATTTAAAGATGACTGTGTATCTTCTCCCATGTTCATAATACCTTTAATTTTATTGAGTCTCCCAGTGCTGTTGTATCCGTGTGCTGAGGAGGACATGGCATGTCCAGCCTGCTCCAGCTCCTGCCTGCTCTGAATGATATCACTCCCTGTCCTGGGTTTTCTCAAGAGCTGGACTGTCCAAGCATCAATATCCATTGCAGGAATTGGAAAATAAATGAGTAAGAGAGCTGGGCAAAGTTGATGCTACAAATAAGCCCTGATAACTTCCATCCTGGATTGCTCCTGAATTTTGGAGTTGCTCAGTAAAAGTATGACTTGTGCTGTGACCATGATGAGCAAAGGTCAACGTTTCCCTGAATAGATCCATACAGAGCTTTTGTGGTGGGGGCTTCCCTCCTCCAAAGGGACAGTGGGACTACAGGACGTCAGGAGGGTGTCAGGATGGTGGGACAGAGTGGGTCCAGGGACTGCCCAAGCATCCTTCCCAGTGGTATCTCTTCCAGGAGAGTTTGCTGTCAGGCATGAGCCATGTGGAGGTGGAGGGGGAGTGATTGCTCCAATTCCCTGGCAGAGGAAGCAGAGGACATTGAGTGATTCAGTAACTGCCAGTGTCAGAACACAGGGAGAGATGCTCCGTGGCACGGAGCTGTGCATCACTGAGGAGGCCCAGGGCTTGCTTCAAACACCAGACAGGCTCCTGGGGAAAAATTCCCCTCTAGCTGTAACACACATGGGTCCCAGCTCCGGCTCGGTGCACTGGGAGCTGGATTTGAGCTTGACTAGTTGTGCTCATCTCACACTCCTGCCCTTCGTGCTTCCCAGAGCATGATCAACCTAGTGAAACTCTCTGTACATCCCAGGATGAAATTGTTCAGTGTCCAGCAGATCCAAGACATTTCCAAAAGCAATGACACTCTGACTCTTCATTTTTTGTTCCTCAGACTTTTTTGGCATGATGTGGATAATGAAACCTAGTGTGTCTGGGATACCTCCTGTAACACATGGAGCGAAAGTGCTGCCATAAAATAAAATTACCTTGTGCTTAGTGGAAGGTGTTACTTGCCTGCCCTGCTAAACTGCTGCAAACTGCTCATTATTTTGATTATTTTCAGGCTTATGCTTTGTTAAAGGCAGGAACTTCACGAGGAATTGGGAAAACAGCCCTTCGGCATCAGTGTCACTCTTTTTCATTGTGCCTCGAGCTGCAAGTATTGAATGTGGAAGTAAAAGATGTTTTTCTTCTCTTTTTGCAGGTAAAAATCTCTACACCAATGAATATGTAGCGATAAAACTGGTAAGTAGAAGCTTCAGGTGTCCTTAAATGACTTGTACTTCATGTTAAAAATTCAGACCAAAAGCAAGTTTTTCACTTTGGGCTCAGTGCTGCTCTCACCCTTTAGCTGGGAATGACTTATTAAAACTCAGATAAGTTCTTAAAAGCACTAAAAGCAGGGAAAGAACCCATCCTTCCACCTGCTGAAGGTTTTTGGTATCTAAAGAGTCTGTAGCTGTCTTAGAGCAGTGGGAGCCTTGTTCCTCTGCCCAGGTCCCAGCTAAGGGCACTGGTAGTGGGTTTGCCACTTCCTGCTGCTCCATGGCTCGAGCCTTTCTGTTCAGAACTCCATGAATTCTCTAGTTGTCAGAGTGTTTGGTTAAGAGCATGGCACTGTGCAGCCCGGTGGTCCATGTTTTTGGAGTCAAGAGGCAGAAAAGAGGGTGTTCCTATGGTTAAAATTCCCTGGGGGAGCAGAGCAAAGCTCAGTCTAGTGCGATGCTGAGAGACTGCAGGTGCAACAGGCAAAACAAGATCCAATTTGGTGAAGGTCAGTCTTTCATCTGGCTGCCTTGGGTTGCAGAGAAGATACAGTCTCATCATCTGCGGAATCTGGGGGATGGGGAACTCCCTAACTTGTAGCTCCTCCACATTTATAAATTCACAGCCTAGTAGTTTGTGTTTAGGCCTTAACTTTTCCTGTCTGTAAACTCAGACTTCCATTAGTCCCTTGGGGTTTCAGATTCGATGTCTTCACCCAATGTGCCGAGTTCTCATGCAAACACTCTTTAAACATGATCCAAACCCTAAAATCTGAAGTTAAAGTTGTGGAGCTAATTTGATACTGCAGCAAACCCTCTGGTTTGTCCAGTTGATGCTGTCTGGCAAAATGACAGAGATCACTCTGGTGACAGAAAATCAGGATGGGCTTGGTGCATTAATTGTGATCATGTTCAAGTGCCCCAGATTCCGTAACTCTGGTATTCCTCTTACGATGTGTAGTAGGTGAAAAATAATTACAGCTTTGTAGGAGGGACTTGTTTTCACACCTGTTGGCAAATGTCAGAAGATGTTCCCTAAAGTAAATAAATAAATGCCTGCGGAGGAATTCAGGAACACAGAATCCCCCATAGGTTTGGGTTTCCTGGAAGGGACCTTAAAGCCCATCTCATTCCACCCCCTGCCATGGTGGAATACCAAGGACACCTTCCACTATCCCAGGGTGCTCCAAGTCCCATCCAACCTGGCCTTGGACACTTCCAGGGGTGGGGCAGCCTCAGCTCCTCTGGGCACCCTGTGCCAGGGTCTCACCACCCTCACAGGGAAGAATTCTTTCTCAATATCCCATCTATCCCTGCCCTCTGGCAGTGGGAAGCCATTCCCCCTTGTCCTGGCACTCCAGGCCCTTGTCCCAAGTCTCTCTCCAACTCTCCTGGAACCTCTTTAGGCCCTGGCAGGGACTCTGAGTCTCTCTGGAGCCTTCTCTTCTCCAGGTGAACACCCCCAGCTCTCCCAGGCTGGCTCCATAGGAGATGCCCTTGATGTGGATCCACATCAGGAAGAAGAATTGTTGCTTTTAGGCCATAGAAAATGTGCTGTGTACACAGAAGAGGTGTTTTATTGAGGCAATGATGCTTCTAATTTGCTTCCAAAGATAATCCCACAAAATTGTTGCATTGGAAACCATAAGGAAGTCATAACCCAGGTAAAACACAGCTGTACTAGTCCAAAGGGTGTTTTTTTCTCTCGAAAAAGTGGCTGCAGTGACACCTCTCAGTAACCTGAAGCTTTTCCATATGGCAGGACTCGATGGCATTGCCTCATGGCTGCCTCAGTCTGACCTGTTTTTCTGGCCACATTCTTTCTTCATTTTTCCTATTTTTTTTTTTTCCTGAATAGCTGAGTGTTAAAACAGTGACTCTGCAACACGCTCCAGTTTCATTTGCCCTGTTGTGATCCAGGCTTAAAAATCTCAGGTTCTTCTCATGTGAAGGGCTGGAATTGCCATCCAATGGCCATCCAGGTATCCATATACCTGCCTCGTTTTGGAGAATTTTAAGGAGGAAACAGTAGGTGAAATGGGGATTTCTTGGTCTCCTAATCTTAGACAAAATTCCACAGGAATAAGAATTACTCAGCCTCCTCAGCAGTAAATACACTTCTCTTACATGTGGACTTAACTGCTATTTTCTTTATCCTTCGAATAATTTGTGGATTAGTGATGGAGTAGCTGCTTTTGATGTACTTATAGGCAACATTTTCTTTTTCTGCATTGTTGGACCGAGTCAAAGCACTGCTCCAAGTCCTTCAAGTTGTGAGATCGTCTTCTGCCACTGCAGCCCTGCTGTCTCAGCTATTCCTGCATCCTATCACAACGTCAGAGCTGGGAAATGAAGAAATTGTGTGATGGATACCAAGAGCCCATCAGAAAGTGCTGTGAAATTCCATGCTAATGCCTCATGTTTTCTTTTTGGGACTGAAGCTACACCTTGGAAAACTGCTGGCAGTGGAGATTGGTCCCTGTGTTGATTTGTGTGGTGTCACCATGTAGCTCCTGGTCCTGCTCTTTGGCTGACTTTTGGTCAGGGGCATCTGGTTTATTCTTCTGAGGTTTTCAAAGCTGCATTGCCCACAGTAGGAATTTCTTCCCTGGGAGAAGCCAGCCTGGTGCTATCCAGCTGCAGTCAGAGTGCAGGTACCAGGCCATCCCCTCGCAGCAGTGATGATGCCGTTGGTGGTAGCAATTCAGTTATTTTTGATACAAACACAACATCTGCCATCATCCCTAAGCCCTTGGCCTACAGGACAACCATCTGTGCTGGTATGATCTTCTCTGAAGTTGCCATGACTCTGGCAAGTGTCCAGAGCTCCGGCTCCAGCAGCTCCTGATGCAGAAGTGGCTCAGGGCTACCTCCCCTGATCCCACAATTAGCATCATGTCCTGCTACATCAGTCCTTCCCCTTTACATGTTTGGATAAATAAACTACTCCCTGAACAGACCGAGTTCCTGTTGCCCTGAATCCCTGTGCTCTGCAGGTGTCTCTAGATTCTCCCTCAAGCCACCAGCAACAATTATCTTAATTTAAATGTGACTTGTATAACAAACTTGTTCGTGTGTTGCTTTGTATTTGCCTTCAGTGCAGGTTCGGTTTTGCCTCCAGAATATTTTTTCACATTGTTTGCTGAGTATTTGGTCATATTGGTCTTCTGGAGCTTTAAAACATCAGGAATTTGGTGATCTTGGAGGCCTTTTCCTACCTTAATGAGTCTATGATTAAGTTGAGAAGTAACCAGGAGCATTCGTTCCCCTTGCCAGGAAATGGATAGGACGACTTGAGCTGGTGAGGAACAGCTCTGCTGCAAGTCAAATTGCCTGAATTGCCGTACAGAATTCCTTTTCCACACTTAAAAAGGAGCCTTGACTCTGGAGTTCACACCCAGTGCGGATGTCAGTCTTACAGTGCAGACTAGAGGTCAATGAGAATCAAGGCCAGTTTTAACTTCCATTTCCAGGGTGCCTGGGCAGTCAATGAACCCACATCCATGCCTATCCCAAGTGCACTGTTTTATTGCAAATGTAATTACTCCAGTCTCTTAATCCTCTCCATATTAACTTCATATTTTTAGAAGCTCTGTAATCTTGCACGTTAATGCCTTGATGGATCATAGGCATTAAGTCTTGTGCGTAAAGCGCGGATGAGTAACAGTTGACAAATGGGATGGTTTGGGTGCATTGCAGACTTACCCATTTTATTTTTTTGTATTTTGTGGATAAAAATAGAATATTCTTGAGTGCTTCAAGATGTTTGACTGACACCTGCCACAAGAAGGGGGAGACTTCTTCCTTTTTCCGAGCTGTTTGGCTTCACTGTGGTGCTCACTGTGAGCAACTGTGGTCTGATCTAAAACACACTTGTATGACTCAACATTTTTCAAAAATAAGGCTGGAGACCAACAAAAACCCTGTGGGCAATCACAGTGCCCACAGAGTGAACTTGGGGCTTTAGCAACCTTGACTTCCCTCTGCCAGTGTCCAGGGTCATTCTTCAAGGACCAGGAGCTTTGTGGAATGATTCTTGAATTTCACTGCAGTGAGTGAGCTTTGTATTTAAATGAGGAGGTTATTTCTCCTCCAGAGAGTAAATCTTACTGCTTTTTGTTCTCTTCTTACTTAAATTACATGTAATGGTGAAGTCTGTTGTTAGAATTTCGGTCTGGGGTGTTTTAAATAGGCACAAATGTTCAAGTACAGGACAGAACTACTTTCAGTCAAACTGATTTTAACCAATTTATTTATTTCTGTTCTAGGAACCAATTAAATCCCGGGCACCACAGCTTCATTTAGAATACAGATTTTATAAACAACTTGGAAGTGCAGGTGAGTAAACCTACCTTAAGCTTATCAAAAGTTGGGGATTTCTTTATTAAATCAAACAACACCATAGTACTTGTGTAACACTGACTTGAACTTAGGGATCTGAGCTAATTCCTTTTAGCCTCACACAAGTTTTGGAAGAGATTTGGTGAGAATGAGATCATAATGATGATGTTGGGTAACTGTGTGGACCTAAACCCTCGAGTTGTTGAGGATTTGCTGATAAGGAAATACCGCTGTGTGTTTGTAAAACATAGGAATCATCAGTGGATGGAAAGTTATTTGTGTATAGAACAACACACCTTAAGTAGGTGATCTAAAGTCTTTAGACCTAGGAAATTGTTTTCATTTTTACTTGTTAAATCATAAGGGTGTCCAAAAGCCCCTGGGCTCCTCTGTGCAACCATGGTCTACAGCAAATAGGAGAAAAATAGAGCAGGATCAGCCAAAGGTGGAATTTTTTATACATTTTTTTCTGGCAGTCTCTGATTTCCCTGATACAGAGCTTGAGTTGTGTCTAATAGTGTTTGGATTTTTCTTCCCTGAATTTATGGTTGTTTTTTAAACCTTAAGAGCCTTTTAGCATGTGCTGTTTCCCATGCCAAGGATTTCCACAGCCTCGTACAGGGTGTTCCACTGCTCAAGGAAGTGTCTGTGAAGCAACGACCTTCTCTGTTCCTTCTGTGCCTTTGATCATGTATTGACTTTGGATTTTGACAAATTTTTTACATTACTGCAGTTTTTTTATACTTCAGATTTTATTTTTCCTGTTTTCCCTCAATGGACCCAGATTCCACTTGCAGAGGATGTCTGATGGACATCCAGAAATATTTTGGTAATAATATATTACCAAAATACTAAGTTGAACTTTCTGCTGGAGTTCTGTTGTGCTTGTGATTTCTGGGATACCCCAGCCCACACGTCTTTTGACACATGAATGAATCCCAGTCTGCTTTTTCTACACTACTTGGCTTCCTTCCACTCTTTAAAGATGTCATTAAGGAATTATAAAACTGATCAAAATTTGAAGGAATGGCTTTATTTTGGTTAGATTAAGTATTTTTAGGTTTTTTCCTGTTCCTAAAGAATTTAAGCTTTCCATCCTGTAGTACTTACCCACTCAGAGCATCCATGGAATCATGAAATGGTTTGGGGTTGGAAGGACCTTAAAGCCCATCTCATTTCACCCCTGCCATGGGCAGGGACACCTTCCACTAGCCCAGGTTGCTCCAAGCCCCATCCAACCTGTCCTTGGACACTTGCAGGGATGGGGCAGCTTCTCTGGGCAATCTGTGCCAGGGTCTCATCACTCTCACAGGGAGGAATTCCTTCCTAGTATCTAATTTACTGTCTTGGAGCATTTGTCAAGGGACTGTTGAGAAGCTGCCTGCACAACCTGACTCTTTCTCTCTCTGTGTGGTCCCACGGGTGCTGCACACCCAGCTCTGAGGAGCTATTGGATGCCATTAGAAGCTCTTCTGCTGCAGTTTAGCTAAAACAATTGGAAATCAGCCAAGACTCGAGTGGAGGATGTGAACTACAGTGCTGGTCTCACCATGAAACCTGGAATCTGAACAAAACAAATTTTGGTGCCAGGAGCAGGGAGGCTGGACTTGGTGCCTGAACCAGTGATTAGGGGAAGAGTGTCTGGCTGGAAAAACAGATTGGAGCTAAATAAGTGCCGGCTTTGGGGAAATAGAGGGGTCTGTTCTCAGTGATGTTGCTAGTGCCAGGCTCCCCTTAATGGTCCTTGCTCTGAAACTGCTCGAACAGCCAGGCTTGAACTTCCAGTAGGGATGTCTGGTTACTTGGAATTGTCGTACGCTTGCCAAATAAAGACTAGAAGTGTCTGAACCCATGGTGTGCATGACTCAGAGAGAACAACAGTAGCATTGCATGTGACATTCTGCTCAATAAATTAGCCAGTTAATCCTGCCAAATGACGTGGCTGGCTGAAGCGCCCACCGTTAGCTGAAGGAGGGAGAGCAGAAAGAGCCTGGCTGTGACACCGCGGGAGTAGCCTCGTCCCCTCGGCAGTGCAGCGGCCGCGTTCAACTGCATGTGCAGCCAGATGGTCCCAGTGAGCTCTGAGACGTCAAAATTGTCATCACGTTCAGCTTTGGGAGAAAAATGGGGGGTTTTTTCCTAATGAGAAGAGTTTTAATGGTGATTTCCTTCCTGGATGTTCAGAATAAACATTTTTAAATGTGTTACTCTTGGGTAGTAGTCAGAGGAAAACTTAGGCTGGAAGGGAGTGACCTACTTGGCCAGTGCCTGAAGGATGTATGTGGGTATCAATTACCTGCTTCACTTGTCATCATCAAAAACTAGTGAAAATAGTCTTTTTTTCCTTTTTCTAAGCTATTCAGTCAAGTTTTGCATCTCCCTTGGTGCAGCTGGACAGAGTAGCAAATAGCCCAGTAATTCAGAAGCTAAATCCTGAGATGAGCTTCCATGTGAGATGTTTGCACATGAACAGAGGATGTGATAACTGCCTCTTCCTTTAGCAGTGGCTCTGTGGTTCCCTGTGCCACGTGCTCCATCAGCTTTATGTTCCAAGACTTTCTGACAGGGCACTGGAGTTGCATCTGTTCCCTCCCAGCAGCACCAGTTCCTCTGCCTGCCACGTGGCTCAGATGAGGATCCCTAGTCACCTTGGATTAGCGAAGGAGCAGACTGGATTTCGTGTGTCTCAGACATCCTAAGATGCTTCACACTAGATTAAGTGCTGGAGCAGGGAGAAGTTTGTCAAAGGGATCTAAACTCTAGTAATGTGGCTCTTCTTGGTGCTTCTCAGAACAGCTCCATACTGGTGGATGGATCCAGTGGATTCAGAGAAAGTCCTGGGTCAGGAGTAACCAACTAACAGACGTCTCTGATGTGCTGCTTTGATGCTGTCTCTGATGTTTTAGTGCCTCCCTGTTTTAGGGAAACGAACAGCTGCCCTGTAATTCTCTTCCTCTAACTGGAGGAATGTTTGCACATAGAAATGGATTTTCATGATTCTTTCTTGAACTTTTCTCCTCCCAGAAGTCGAGCGAGGCCCTGCTGCACAGTGACCATCTGCTGGCTTCTTATTTCTCGCTGTGGAATTAAATATTTAATAACCTAAAATAGTGTCTGAGTGCTTTACCTTCGTGTGAGCAGCAAAACAAAACAGCAAAGCGCGGGCACAGAGTCAGAGACCTGATGGTCAGTCCGTAGGGTGTCTCAGGGAAGGGCATCTTTCCTTTAGGAAATGTAATTCCTTTAGGTTTTAGGTAGTCTGGGATACGATCCATTTGCTCACCGAGGTAATTGAAGTAGTTTTAACAGTCTCTGTGCAAACTAGTTGTGTTTCTCTCATCAGTCCTCTAATGCCAGTGTTGTACTGAACCGTTTCATGATTGTTCTTTGTTCTAAAATCCACATGAGCTTGCACCAGCATCCTGACTGGAGTTGTCCTGGGCTGTCCCCAGGATCTCACTTTACTGGTGGTGGCACAGTCAGTTCTGATGGCAGCACCTACCTGAGCATGAACACAAGTAGCACAGTCCAAGTGTGGTAGTTATTCCCCAAAATTAGGCTCTTGCTCTGTGACCCTCCTTGAGGACTGGCTGTTCCAGGTGTTCCCTCCTCCCCAAGGCTGGTTCCTTGGTTCCTGGGCTTCTCCTTGCTCTGAGGCTTTGTTTGTACAGCTGCTTGAATCCGCTGCTTCCATACCTTCGGGACAAGAGGAGCTCTCCCTCTGACTTGACCAGATGCTTTTGCCTCTCCGAGTGCTTCCAGAAGCAGTTCAAGTCTCCAACTTATTTCCAGTATTGGATAAGTCACTTGAACTTGTCATTTGTCCCCTGTACTTGAAGTTTGTGGAATAAACTGAGTTATTTGTCCATGGTCAAACAGACCCAGCTCCTGGCTCCTGGAATGGTTCCACTTCCTGGGCAGTTGCCAAAGGACAAAGCTTTGGCTTTGCTTGAACTGCCTCCTGCTCACCCAGCAGCATCCCAGGATCCTCCTGCTTGGTTTGGGATGAATAAAAGCAACTGCTTTTCCCATGGCTTGCAGGAGTCCTGCAGCACCTGGGTCCTGCTGGTGGCACACCAAGGTCTCAGTGATTCCATTAGCTCTGTCCTGTGGGCTCTGTTTGCTTGTGGATAACAGGAATGGTCTTTTTGTTTTAAGGCTGATTCCACATTAGAAGAATCTAATCTTCTCTTCAGGAGCTGCTGGAACAAGTCCAGAGGAGGCCATGGAGATGCTTCAAGAGCTGGAGCCCCTCTGCTCTGGAGCCAGGCTGAGAGAGCTGGGGGTGTTCACCTGGAGAAGAGAAGGCTCCAGGGAGACCTGAGAGCCCCCTCCAGTGCCTAAAGGGGCTCCAGGAGAGCTGGAGAGGGACTTGGGACAAGGGATGGAGGGACAGGACACAGGGAATGGCTTCCCACTGCCAGAGGGCAGGGATAGATGGGATATTGGGAAGGAGTTCTTGGCAGTGAGGGTGGTGAGGCCCTAGCACAGGTTGCTCCCTTCCTAGAAGTGTCCAAGGCCAGGTTGGATGGGGCTTGGAGCACCCTGGGATAGTGGAAGGTGCCCCTGCCCATGGCAGGGGGTGAAATGAGATGGGCTTTAAGATCCCTTCCAACCCAAACCGTTCTGGGATTTGTTACCACATTTCAAAGCACCTCTGGCATCTCTCCCTGTTGAAGCAGTATGTAATGCCTTCCCTGTAAGCATCACCTTTGGAAGGTAAAATGGAGCACTCTGTGCTTCCGGGTTTCTTTTGGCTGCATGGAGCCGATGCTCAAGTTTCCACATAGTGACAGCTTCTGCCTGTGTACGTCGTGTGCAGAAGTCATGCATTTTTGGTTTAGTAGTAGTTTATTTTTATATCAGCTGGCAGATGAGTCACACCTTCCCCCACCCTTCGCAGTCCCACCTTGGCACATGTGATTCATCCCGACACCTGTCACCGCATGCTGAGTTCTGTGCCATGCCTCTGTAGCCAGTGGTCATCCCCAGCACTGGCAGGTGACACTGGCAAGTGGATGTCGAACGTCATGAGCCTCCACAGTGGCGTAGTGGGGAGCAGAAGAGGAGTCTGATAGGCTGGAGAATCCCAGGAAACCGAGAGCTCTGCTGTCCCCAGCCCACACAGTGGATGAGTCACAATGTAGGATGTTCTGAGTCAGGGAGGGGTATGTCAGTACATATAGAATATTGACAGATTCTGTGGTTTTGTTTTAATTCCTGCTCTGTAAACAAGTTCACCTCTAATGAAGTATGGAGCCTGTGTGTTTACTTTGGGACCTCTCTGTGTTGCACAACTCGCCAGAGTGAAGCAGTCTGTTTACTTGTCAGGAGGTAGGACCGAGGGAAATGAAGGTGGTATAAATAACCGAGCCTTTGCATAGTCTAGTCAATATTTGCATATATATTCCTCAGTGTGGCTGAGCTGTCTGCTATCCCTGCTGCCTATGGAGTTCTCCTGTCAGGATTGCCTGCGTTGAGGACGTTTTTCTGTGTTGCTCTTGCTTTACCCACACACACTTTGTATCTATCGGTGTGCTTCATGAAGAAATTCTTTCCATGCCAGTTGCACAATGCTGTCATTGACGTGGCAGTTATGGGTCATTTTGGTAAAGCTCGTTATAGAATGGAAGTAAACAAGTTGCCTTGGTGGAGCTGCCGACACCACGATTTCGCAGGGAGGTCGTTGTGCACAACGCTCTTCCCCAGGGGAGCGGGAGTAACTCGAGGCCATGTGAGGGAGGGTTCGTGCAAGAGGTCCCCGCCCTTGGTTAATGAAGAAGTGTGAACATACCCATTAGCAGTGGCCACAGTCACTTTAATCTTCAGATTTCCCACTCCTATTTGCCACCTGGATGGAAACATTGCTGTGGCTGGGAGCTGAGGCAGGTCACCCCTCAGCAGGGGGCTTGGGGGGGAGGGGATGGAGCTGCTGGGTGGGGATGATCATAAAATCATAGAGTGGTTTGAGTCAGAAGGGACCTTAAAGCTCGTCTTGTGGCCATATGGGCAGAGACACCTTCCACTAGACTGGCTTGCCCAGAACTGTCCAACCTGGCCTCGAACACTTCCAGGGATTGCCCTTCTGCACCCCAAAGTGGGTTTGGACTGGTGTGGAGCAATACGTGGCTGTCACCTGAGGTATTTTGTGTCCTGCATATTGTATGAAAGGGTTTGTTCATACCTGTCACACTACAACGCTCCGGATAAGCACTGCAGCCTCCTCCTTTGAAATACTGGAAATATTTTAGATTGCCAGTGTTCAATGACTATAAGTATTTAATAAATTACTCATCTCTGCAAGGTGATACAAAACTGACATCCTTTTAAAAGGAAAACAACTTTGGGACACATCTCCTGTCAGTCATTCCCTACCTCAGATGCCTTCAATAGACCCGACCATTTTAAGATGTTGGGTTAATTTTCTACCAGCGAGGAAAAACTTCTCCATTCTCAAATCCTGCACAGAAATGTGCCCTTGGCCATAGGTGGGAGATGCTGAGCAATGGAGATACAGTTTCATTCTCCTGAACATGTGTTTTTTAGGCAAAAAGTGGAGACCCTCACGCTGAGCTGCATCTTAAGGAATGGTGATCAGTGGCTTCATTGTAAAGTCAGGGTAGTCCAAGGAGCTTGAACTTGGGGGATCCCAGACTTCCAAGCTTTTGAATTGCAGAATGAGATGTAGTGGATTACTGTAAAGTGCTCAGTTAGACCCTGCTGCTTTCAGAGCTGGCTTGCTGTTATCTCTAGAGAATTATGTTTTACTATTTAAAAATACTTGGGGTTTTTTTTCACGTGGCCATTCCCTTGTTAGGAAGGGCTTCCTGAATGTGCACATTTCAGCATCTCAGCATCAGAAGTTTTGACTTCCTTGGGCTAAATTTAGGTTTTATCAATTGGAAGCTATCAGATGCTTTTAAAGCAAGGCCATTAATATTTGAATATGAGATTAAGGCAGTTTCCTTTTTATATTCTGAAAAGTCCTCATATATCTCATACTCTTCCGGTATTTGTGGCAGTAATCACAAATCAAATGCCAGTGACTCCAGGCAGCGTGTGGAGGGGAACAGCAGGATGCTGGGAAGCTGGAAAATGTCTTTCCTGCAGACACTTTTCCTTGAAGCCTGTCATGGCCATAAACCTGTAGTGGCTGGACTCATCCAAGTCATTCCAGATGCCTCACTGTGCTCTCCTCATAGTCAGCGATGTCCTCTAAGGGCAGGTTGTGGGTTGTGACATGCACTACTGCTCTGAGGATCCAGCAGGGCTCGAGGAGAGGGACAGACACGTAATCATGAAGGTCTCTGTTCTGCTTCTGGTACTTTCTAGCAAACCCAGAGCTGAAATATCTCCTGCTGGCTATCAGCCCAGGCTGTGCTTGGAAATTGGAGTGCCTCAGCCATCAGAGTGGGGAGGTGAAGACCACAGAACCACAGAGTGGTTTCCCTTGGGAGGGACCTTAGTGCTCATCTCATTCCACCCTCTGCCATGGGCAGGGACACCTTCCACTATCCCAGGTTGCTCCAAGCCCTGTCCAACCTGGACTTGAAAACTTCCAGGGGTGGAGAGTCCACATGATACGTGATGTTTGAAGATAAACTTTGGAATTTATATTTACATTGAATGAAAAACCCAGTTTGGCAATGAAGGCCAGGATAATTAATAAGGATGTAGGAGCTGGTTGGCTGTTCTGCTTGTCCCCCTTTCCTGCCCCTTCTATGAACATTCTTCAAGCCGTGGGGATGCTGCACTTAGAAACTAATTGAGGTCTAAAGCTATAAAATCACTTTTCAGCGGGGCTGCTGTGTCAGGTGTTGAGCACTGCCTTAATCCAAACAAAGCTCTTTCCCCTTTGGAAGGTGGGTGCCTGATTTAGTGGGATCCCTTCCAACACAGCAGAGGCATCCTGCACACACTGGAGGTTTTCAAGGTGAAACACTGAGCTGTGCCAGGGAGGTTTGACACCAGTGAAGTCCTGGGATGGAGGGCTGCCCACCTCCCAGACTGGCTCTCCAGTGGGTTTGGAATTTGTGTTTTGGAGCTGTGCCCTGCCTGCTATTGAAAAACCTCCTGCCATTGCTAAAAGATAAGCCACAGGCTCTGCCTGAGTCTGTGACGGGTCAGGCTGGAGTTCTGAAGTTTTGTAATAATTTTTCTGTCTGAAAGTGGCAGTTTTCCCTTTAAAATTCCATTCCTACCCGCTCCTACTTGGCTCTCTTAAGGTGAAACAGAGATGATATCTGGAGGTAGGATCTGATTTAGCGCCTCTGAACTTCTGTTTGGCAGCAGGTTCTCCTGCGATAAGGGAGAGTGGGAGGTTTTCCCTCAGGCTGGAAGGACCGTATGGGTAACACTTTCCTACTCATGTGAAAAATCTCTTTTTCCCTCCAATCCTACAGTAGTGATGGGACGGATAGATGCCAATCTCTTGGCTTGTTGTGGAGAGTTTACGTGCATTTGATTCTCATCCATCACTTTCTAGTTTGATGCCGCTGCAGGGGCAAACGTGCAAAAATCCACCCTCCCAGTGGGACCAGTATGGGTACTGGGGGCCCGAGCTGCACCCACAGCTTTGCAGGCAGATGGAGCATAGGGCTGTGCTGCCAGAAATGGCACCGGATTGTCCCACCACAGTCTGGTGGGAATCTGGCCTTCAGCTGCCTGAGCAAGGCCAAGCATCATCTTCCTCCTGAGCACCCAAAGATACGTGTCCGATACCACTGTCTGCTTTATCCAGCTGGATCTGACCCTCTGATCTGCCATCCCAGTTAAAAATGCTGTTGGATCCAGGACGAATCCTGCCTGTTATTTGTCAGTTTTGCCTTACGTCGCTGTGCTGTCCTGGTGAGAGTGACTGTGGCCACTGCCCAGTGCTGTGGCTGTCAGACCTGCCTCGCATTGTCATCGTGGCAATGTCACCCCGGCGTGCAGCTGGGGAGGAAGCAGGGAAAAGCTCTGCCTCCAGCCAACAGTCTCCAATGGAGACAAGCTGAGGAAGGGCAGGGGCCACCCGGGACTTGGTGTGATCAAACTGAAATGGTTCTCTGGGCAGCGGAGGAGCAATTTAGCACAAGCAATTTGTTTTTGCTGCTTTCGTGGCATTTTTCATCGGCCCAGAAGTAGCTTCTTCCCTGGCACTGCTTCTGGAGTTAAATTTGGGTGCTGCTGAGCAACCAAAAACTTTCGTTGTTGATTTTTCTTAAGATTATACCTGTAATGTCATTAACACGCATCACTTCATGTGCATAATGTGTTCCTGAGGGGCAGTTCTGATCTCTGCCCCCTGTGACCAGGAATACCACCTGGGGGAATGGCTGGAGCTGTGTTAGAGAGGTTTAGGCTGGATATTGGGAAAAGGTTCTTCCCCCAGAGGGTGGTGGGGCACTGAACAGGCTCCCCAGGGAATGGTCACAGCCCCAAGGCTGTCAGAGCTCCAGGAGCGTTTGGACAATGCTCTCAGGGACAGGGTGGGATTGTTGGGGTGTCTGTGCAGGGCCAGGAGTCAGACTCATTGGTCCTTGTAAGTCCCTTCCAGCTCAGGATATTCCATGATTCTGTGAACTTGTTCTCAAAAGAAAAGAAAATTACCAAGGGCCCTGTGATTTCGTCTCAGCTTCTCTGTTACCTGGTTCAAATGAAATGTCCCAAAACTGCCACTTAACTCCCTCTCAGCAGGTAGGGCTGAGGAATTGCACAGCAAAGGAAAAATGATCAGGAAAAATTTCTCCTTGGATTTTTTTGGGGGGGTGGGGAAGGGGGAGTTTCTTTCTTTCTTTCTCTCTTTCTCTCTTTCTCTCTTTCTTTCTTTTTGGTTGGGTTTTTGTGGGTGTTCTTGAGCAGCAGAAGCCAGCTGGCCACACAGATGTGGTCTGGCTTTGAACTGTCTGGCGGAGTTCACACGGCTGTGTGACCTGCAGTGGAGCAGAATCACGGAATCGTTTAGGTTGGAAAAGAAGCCCTCTCAGACCATCAAGTCCAACCATACCCCAGTGCTGACAAGGCCGCCATGAACCCATGTCCCCTAGTGCCACATCCAGGTGGCTTTTGAATCCCTCCAGGGATGTTGTTGAGTGACCAGCGCTGACCGGGGCAGCTGTTCCAATGGTTTTCTTTCATCTTTGTCCTTGTATTGCAGGTGTGTGGGAAAAGGTAATTAAGATAGAACTTAAGCTAGAACTTTTTTGGGTGGTTTAAAATAACTCTTCTAAAATTATTTACTGGTTTTATCCTTCTCCTAAGGTGTTGTTCTGTGTGCCAGCTGCTGTCATCACTGGAACAAGGTGTTGTGTTGGATGTAAAATCCAACAGTAACGTGGAGATTTGAGTGCAGTCTTTTCCCTTGAGCCCTAGAAATGTGAATTCAGTCTTTCGAAACTTGCCAAAAAAGCAATTTATTGTGCTGTGCTTTATTCTTTCGTGTTTGTCAGGAATTGAAACAATTTCACTTGACTAGTTTAGTTCTTAGAGCTAAAAAACTGCCCGTGAATGGGTGTTTCTGGGTAAATTTCCCAGATTTTGAAAGTTTTCCTGCATTCAACCTTTGCAGCTAGGGCTGATTGTCCTCCCAATCTTTTTTTATCTTTATGAATACAAATATGAGTGTCTCCTTGGTACCTCCTCTGCAAGCGCTTCTTGCTTTGTGGATGTGAAGAGTTGTTTAATAAAGTGAAGCCATGACGTCAGGAAACCAGCTTGTACCACTCAAGGAAGATGAAATGCCACCCTGTTCTAATAACACAGCGATCCTGAGATTTGTTTTTCTGCAACTGAAGTAAAAATCAAATTATTTGGATTTTTACCAGCAGCAAGAACAAATATGTTCTTCCTTCTGTCCTTCCCGGGTCTGTTTTTCTTCTGTTCCTTTTCCCGTAGCTTTTCTTTTTGTAGATTCAAATACTACCAAAATGAAACAAAACACAGCAGGGATTAAATATATCCTGCATCCTGAGATAGGCTGGAGTGAGGCTGGAGTCTTAGAGTCCACATGGAACTCCTTGGAGATGACAGTAGCTCTCTCCTCACGGCTCATACACAGCTGTTGCGCCATCATGGGCCCAGTGTCGTCTCTTCCCATGAAAAGCTCAGCTTTCTCTGCCATCATCAGGGGAGAAGGTGTTGATCCAGTACCTTCCTGTGGCTTCTCCATCCCTGGAAGTGTTCAAGGCCAGGTTGGTTGGGTCTTGGAGAAACCTGATCTAGTGGAAGGTGTCCCTGCCCGTGGCAGCTTTGAGGTCTCTTCCAGCTTCTGATGTTCTCCGTTGAGTTATTTCCTCTTTGAGTTCAGAGAGTGTTTGAGCTGCACCTTTTCCACATCCAAGGCCAGGAATAGGGCCTTGCTCTGCCTCTCCTCCTCCCCCCCACCAATGGGCTAAAGGGGAAAGTCCTGCTGCAGAACTTCCTGCTAGGCAGTGGTGCCAGAGCATTCAGCATTTGCTAGGAGAAATGATTTATTGCCCAGTCGAAGCAGGGGAAAGACGCTGTGAAAAGCTGTCAGCAGAGAGCCAAATGTCTGGCAGCAGCTGGAGCAAACGGAGCTGAAGGATGTTTGGGGATAGGAGATGTGCCAGGGGCTCTGGATAGGTCTGGCTGCTCTTCACCCTGTTCAGGTGAGTGAGAAGAACTAAAGGTAAATTGTGGGCTCTCAAACCACAGTATCAAAGCTCAAGAGAGCAACGAAATTGTTCAGGAGCTTTACAGGCTGGAAACACTCATAGCATGGTGGTCATCTCTGTGGATCACTATCAGAGCTGCCACAGTGCCGGCCATCCTCCAGCTCCTCCAACCCCCCTTCTCCATGTGGATATTTCTGTGTGTGGTTTTTGGATCAGATCACTATTTTTAGGTTCTTTCTCTAATATTATGCCAGTTCAAGGTTTGTGAAGCCTTGGAGTGGTTGGTGAGATTGTGGCAGACCTTTTCCACCACCTCTTTTTCCACCTGCAAGTGAGCTGGTGCTGGAGTCACAAATTGCATTTTCTGCTTGTCTTCCTTCACATCTCAACTGCTGTTTCTCAAACAAGAGAAAACACTCTCAATCACCCAGTCTCTGTCCTTCCCTAAGCTCCTCCAGGTAAGATTGAAGGTGAAGGACTGTATACATAAAGCTTTTGCAGCCATACTTTGAAGGAAGATACCTCTGAAAGGCATCCAGTCAAATACATGAAAGACTCTTAGGAAAACTTTATTCCCAGTAATGAGCCCAATCTAACTTTTCTCCCATCTTTCTGTTTTTGAAGCAGACTATTCCAAAACCTGAAGGGCAGGAGGAGTCTTTTTACTTCCAGCTCACAGACATAACCTGTTAACTAACATGCTCAGGTAGATTTACATGGGGCATGTTTGAAGAGGTTAAAAGCTGAGATCTTGGCCCAGTCGATGTTAATCACAAATCTTCTCTTTCAGCCAGGATTTTATTCTGATTTGAAAATTAAGAGAAGGATAGATCCTCATTAGTGTAATCAGCTTAAATGGGTTGACTACGCTAAAGCAATTTGTTTAATTTGTTTGGAACATGTTTAATTTTAGCTATAGATATTCAGCCCTCTCATAGTTGCTATTTATGCTGTTCATCGTGTAATTTTGTGTTCTGTGATTTGTAAAAATAAACTTTCTGCTCTGAATGAGAATTTTGTAACAATCTATGGCCCATTCATCAGAGCCTCTTTAAAACCATGCAGAACTTTCTGTGCACTGAGGCTGCTGGTGTGTGTCTGCATCTCTTTCAGTGAGAACGACTTCTTGCTGCCCATACAGAGCATGGGTTTGCATCAAGCATCAGTCCTTTGCTGGGCCTTGGATTCCTCCCCGCCTCCCTCTGTCTTTGGATGTGGAATTTGGGGTTCTTCAGGAGTGTCTCCCCTCTGCAATAGAGCTCAGTGTCAAAACCTGCGTGAAGAGAGGGTCTGAATTCTTCCTTAATTCTTGAAATTGAAGATGTCATCTTCTCTATTTGGCCACACCTCATTGAACAGCCGTGGAAACCAACTCCCCATGGGAGCAAAAACCATGGGTGATTCAGAAACTACAGATATTGATCACAAGCTCTGGATGTTTCCTGGTGATTTGCTGTATGGGCACGTGGCACTTGCCCTTCCATTGATGCAGAGGCCATGTGCAGCTTCCTGCACTTGCTCCCTCTTCCCTCCTTGGGTGTATTTTACTTGCTGTTGATGAAGTTTATTCACAGCCTCTTGTGATGCTCACACAAAGCCTCAGGCCAGGTGCTCTTCTGGAGCAGGTGGGTTCTGCTTCCCATGCCTTCCATGCGGGGCAGATGCTGCAAACTCTGATTTCCCTCGGGCATAACCTTTTAATTGGCATCTCTGCCCATCGCTGTTTCATAACCAGTCCTGGAAATGGCTTTGGAATGTCTGTGCCTGAACTAATGTGGTTTTTTTGAGTATGTTGGATGTCTGAGGAGTTTTGGGGCCTTTAGTCATGCTGTAAAACATATGGCAGCAAGATAACATTACTCAAATCATCCAGAACACTTGATCCTGTGATGGAAGTTTCTAAAAGGTGTTGTTCCAGATGTTAATCTGGCTCAGATGAAGCTCTCTGGAAGAGCAGTGATCCTGCTGTTCGTTACTGTTCCCATTCTTGTGTTCAAGCTCAAGCCAAGGGGTTTTGGGTTGATCCAATGTATTGCTCAGCCACAGAGCATGAGAAAGAATGGGAAAGTCCCTTTTGGTGGCAGCCCGGAAGCAGTGAGAGTTTAGCATCCCTGGAAAGCCAAGGCCAGTCTCGGGAGTGTGGGGGAATCAAAGTCTTGGGTTTTTGGCTTTGATGTCTGCATTTGCTCTCATTCCAGCGGTGATGCTTTAATCTACAAAATGCTTTGCTAGGTTTTCGCTTTGCTCAGCTTGAATTTCTTCCAAGACATCGCTCTGCTGAAATAGCAGAATTTGCCTGTGGATTCCAGTGCAGTGATCAGTCTGTGTTTATTGGGGTGATAAACTTCCTGTGAGAGTGAAGGTGGAGTGGGGCCTTGTGGATACCGAAATGCTGCTAGCAGATGAATTTTCCTGCATTAATTCTTTGAGAACCTTTCCTTTCTCACGCAAGATATGAAAACAGTACGATAGTTTATCCAGACAATAGTCACATCTGGTGTTTTGCTAAGTTCTGTTTATGGTACACTGAGAAGTGTTTTACCGTGGATGTGATAGAACCTAAACCAATCACCCCAGGAGGTGTGTGAACGCTGTCCAATCGCTTTATGGAACTAGACTATATAAAAATGATTGTAAAATTAATAAATTTTTCATTCTTTCGCTGGATTTGTGTGTTGCTACATCTCTCCGTTCCTGGCTCTACAGCGACAGGGCCTTTTCCATGTAGCTGAGCCAAATCACTCAGGAGCGAGACCAAAGCCGTTAAGCAAATTGAGATGATTTTTGCTTGCAGCAGTCTCTGCTGTAATGAACTGGTTTTCCTCCAAAGGATAACCTGCCTGTATTTTCTTCCCTTAGTGTATTGCTCTTGTTTGATACCATGGAGAACTTCCTAGGTCTGATGTGATTTCATGCATTAATTGCATTAAACAGATCATGGTTTGTACTTCAAGTGTTGAGTTGTACCTTTGAATCCTCAATATGAGACTCAGCTCTGCTGGTGACTTTTCATCCCACAGTTTCTGAATCCAGAGCTGGTCACCTACAGCACGACACCATGGCTTTGTGTGACCTTTCCAGTCCTCTCCCAATGCGATGACTTGCCATTAGAAACCTCAACTCCAACTGCCCAGGCAAAAAAGTCCTTTTTACTCCATCAATCTCTTTAGTTGGCAACATCCTTCTTAAGTATTTATGGATCTGCTGGTGTTATTTCTGGAGTTCTTGTGGTTCACTGTGACAATGGACTCAGCACCAGGATGCAATGCTTGTCGCTGAAATAGAGCCAAGCTATGTCATAAATTATGCAGATGGTCTGTGACAAAATCAAGTTTTATGCAGATTTTCTTAGGCTGACCCTTTTTACTGTTCAGAATTGCTCTATAGCTGCCTGTATCTCAAGTTTCATCCAGTGTTATCTGCCAACACACCCTTTAATGCGTACATCAAGTTCATCTGTCGAGTTTTTCCCCTTCCCACAAAGACAGTGAATGTTGAGTTGAGTTTGAGTGAGCTGAGGACGTGTTACCCTGAGTCCCTCCTAACTTTATTTCCGTAACTAGTGTGGAGCTGAGGATCCTTGGCTTGGGCTGAGAGCTCCACAGGGCTTATCAGCGGTGCTCCTTTGGATCCAGGACATAGCGGTGCAGCCTGGCTCTGGAAATCAGAGCGATGTTACAGCAGCTTTATCCTGGCAAAGGCAAGAGGGAAGTCCTCGACTGCAGAGCTGGCAGCACTGCTGAAAACCCTTAGGGAAAAATCGAACCCTAAAAATACGCCTGAAGCCAATGATGTCTCCTGTATTCTGACATTTAGGATGCTTTTTTTATGTTCTTCACTAAGACGTCACCTTGTCAGAGCTCCCACAGAAAGCAGAGCCTTCCTGAGGGTTTAAGATGAAGAGGGTACTCCAAGCTCTTGGCTGTAAGCTCTGAGTAGGTAAAGCTGAAGGCATTGGGATCCCAGAGCGCTAAGCAGTGTTGCTTCCTTCCCTACATGAAATCCCCACCTTTTGGGTCTTGCTGCAATCTGTCTTCTGGTTCTTATGCCCAGTAGGAATTTCATTTTAATTGCAATGCTCGCTCCTTACCAAGTGAGGCTGTAAATGTTCTCATCTTCCCCTGCTCTGGGAGCCGGATCCTTCACCTTCCTTAAGAGCCCTTCTGCAGTTTTATTCTCCTGCATACCTTAATTAGCAGAGTCCTAATCCTGATTCCTTCCTCAGTTCCACTATTTGAGACTTGTAGAAATTGTGGTAGAGGTACTCATTGTCTATATGTATCTAGAATCTATAATGGGCTCAGGTTTAAACTTTGCATAAAATATTCTGTTACTCTCTTATTCTCTATTATTCTTCTATTATTCTCTAAAAAGAAGAGATGCTGATCTTGGTGTTAGAGGTGATTGTGTAGGTAAGTCCTCATCAGACTTTACTGAAAACCCAGTGGCTCACCAGGAGTCACTTCAAGAGCTTTTGCAATTATTCCTGCCTTCAGCACTAAGCTGATGACATTAAATTGCCATTTGTGTCGATTTGGGGATATTTGAAAGCATCTTGGAGCTGCCTGGTTCATATACCATCATTGTTTGGCTTTCTGAATTGCTTCTGCACCAAAACATCCTATTTTCCCAGAGGATTTAATGACTGTTACTGCTTCCTAAAGCATGGAGCTCTGTTAGGAGCAGCAGCCTCCCAAACCCAGGTTGGGTCAATGTTTTAACATGGGACACAAAACTCTGGTTAGACAGGGAATTTCTGCAATACTCTGTAATATGCCATTAATGCATCCTGATGACAGATTCCCTGAGCATGCCAGTTAACAAGATTAAAACCCTCCTCGGGTAATCTTTGTCAAGCTGCTTTTTGTTCTTTTGGAGCAGTACTTGGGAGCACAAGTTCTGTGATATTTAAGCTTTAGTAATCTTAGTGCTGCATTTGTTACATTGTTGGCAGGTTGCAGAGTTTGGAGTGCTATCAGGTGGATTAACAGGGCTTCCCTAAATCTGGAGTAGGACATGACTTGTTGTGTTGCTGACACGCTCCAGCCTGAAATGTTTCTCTGCCTGAGCACCTCGCAGAGCCAGCACCAAACTGTGCGCTTAATTAGTCGAGTATTTTGCTATATCTAATATTGATCACTTACGCAAATCCGGGTGTGTGCCTGCACTTGCTTAAAACATGCCATAGAATTAATAATCACAGTGCTTTCAGGTCCTGTGCTCTGTAATTTATGGATCTCGGTGGGAAAAAAGGTAGCAGTGCTCCCCGTGCTCAGCCTTTACACTGAATAGCAGGATGCCGTATCTTTGGGCATTCAAGCAAATATCTTGTTTTGACATAAGACAAAACCCCATATTTCAAAACAAAACCCTTCCGTTGTATTTTGGAGCTGCTTATGAGGTGTAGACTGGAAGTAGATGGATATTTAAAGGTGTTACCCAGCCTGATGCTGACGCCAGGATGCTGAGTGCTGGTACAGGTGCTGATTAGCAAAATGAGCAGTTGGGCCTGCACTGAATTCCTCCTGTATGGGCTACTCTGGTTTCCTTTTCGACTCAAAGGTAATTCCAGGAGTGCTGTGCAGCTCTGTGAGTCTTCCAACACCAAAGCTGGTTTTTTCCCTTTCCTTCTGATGCCTTTCAGAAAGCTGATCCACCCAAAAATCCCCTGCCAGCTGAGTATCAACACTCTACTCCCACAGAGCAATCTGTTGGGTGGGAAGATGGGCTCTGGCTCCTGCCAGTTCGATGTTGATAGTTGTGTGTGTGCACATATGCTAATGACCATGATCACCTATTTTTATGTGGTGATTGGTCAAAATTTTAAAACTTTTCCCTATTTTAAAGGGAAAGGTTTTTTTCCTTTTTCTGAGTGTAAACTTTGTGTAAGGTTGTGCTGAAAAACAAGGGCTAGGTGTTGTCTTTGGTGACAAAGCAGCCTTTTTTTGGCCATGCCTCATGTTTTCCAAGGACTGTCATCTTCCTAACTGCTCCAACAAGTGCCAGCCCACATCTGGGGCTGTTCTCTGCCTGATGTGTAGTGGAACACAGGGAACTCTGTGTCTTGTTCCCTAAATCCAAGCCTTTAAGCTGTCACAACTTCATGCTTTCAGGTGGTCTTTTTATTTCTCTGAAAGCCATTTGTCTGTCCAAGGGTGTAGCTGAGCAGAGCTTGCACTGGTTTGGCCTTCGGTTCAGTCACAGTGTGTGCTGGAACTTATTTCCTTGCTGGGCATCATCGGAGAGAATATTCAAGAAGTGACAATAAAACTCTGCCTAATGAAAGGTGTGCATGCAGGAGGAGGGGAATTAACCTTAACCATTGACTGATTCCAGTTCTTTTCCTGTTCTTCCAGCTGAAGGGCTCCCCCAGGTGTATTACTTCGGACCGTGTGGAAAGTACAATGCCATGGTACTGGAGCTGCTCGGTCCGAGCTTGGAAGATCTGTTTGACCTCTGTGACAGGACGTTCACTCTGAAGACGGTGTTAATGATTGCCATCCAGCTGGTGAGTGACGGGTAGGGCCCTTCCCTGAGGTTTCCTTAGGTGTCCAAACATCCTAGGGTCGGCACAGTGCAAGGTTCAGGGCTGAGAGAATCTTCTTCCATCATAGAATCACCGGGTGGTTTGGGTTGGAAGGAACCTCCAAAGATCTAAAACACTCTCCCTGCCATGGGCAGGGACACCTTCCACTAGACCAGGTTGCTCCAAGCCCCATCCAACCTGACCTTGAACATTTCCAGGCATGGGGCAGCCACAGCTTCTCTGGGCAACCCGTGCCAGGGCCTCAGCACCCTCACATTCCTCCCAGTATCCCATCTAATCCTGTGTTCTGGCAGCAGGAAGCAATTTCCCCTTGTCCTGTCACTCCGCTCCCTTGTCCAAAGTCCCTCTCCATCTTTCTTATGAAAGAAGACTTCTCAGGGGTGAGGACTCCTGCCTATGAAGGGAAGGTCAAATTATGCTTATGAGAAACTGGCTCCCTGCGCAGCAGAACCAGTGAAGCTAGATTCCTATGGGCTTGCGTCCCATATCCCCTACACGCCCCTGCCCCAGTACCTGCCCCAACTCCCTCCCTCTGTTTGGACATCCCAGGAGCATCTCATTTCTCACCCACTCCACAGGACACACAGAGCACGACACCCTCCCACACTCCTACCAGTTCTACTGGTTTGGTGCTACTGTGCTGCCCATAGAATGAAACCTTGCAGGGCAATGGGAGCTGAGCCCTCCTTAGCCCAAATACCAGCATTTGAGGGCTCTTCCTCAGTCAAATTTGGTCAAAATTGGCCAATGGGTTTAAATCACTGACACTTGGAAAATAATAGTTCTATGGGCAGCATCACAGAGCCTTTAAATGTACCTGAAAAGGAAAGGAAATCAAGCTGGAAGGGATCCAAGCTTGGATTTGGGTTTGTGTTAAAAGTGGACAGTGTGAAAGCTGAACGTACTAAATGTGGTGAGGAAACTTCCACAAGTCAGTGGGGCCAGCCAGTCAGTTTGGCTTTTTTGGTTTTCAGACTGGTTTGCAGATTCCCAAGTATCTGGGTATCTGCAGATATCCAGATCTTGGATAGCTGCACCTTGGGATCACCTGGATACCCCACAGCAGAGCTGGGATTGTATATTCACATTAATAGCACATTAATAGGATAGAAGCATGGTAGGGAAGAGGAGATGTAACAGATGAGGAACACAATCCTTTCCAGATAAACTGAAGTTTGACACAGCAGAATCTCAAATGGAAAACTGAGGTCAGAACTGCAGAAGTTTGAACAGCACCTGGTACTGAGGCCTCCCACAGTAGAGCAGTCGGGTTCTCTTGATTTTGAGTGTTTCTTCGTCAATGGAAAACCAATTTATAGTATTGGTTTTGATTAAATCAAGTGACAACAGCTGGCAAAGCCTCAGATACAGCTTGTGTGACCTTTGGAGGGAAAATGTAAAGATGTAAATTCATTCCCAAGGGACTGCTGGGGAAATCAAGACTGTCACAGCCATGGCTGCTGCCTTTTGCCAAGTCCCAGGGCTGCAGCTCAGCTCTGGGCTTGGATGTTCTTCACTTGCATCACCTGTTGATCTTGTGGCCAGGCTGCAGCTTACTGGGGCACTGGTGCCAGTTGGAAAACACATGCTGAGGCTGATGCAGGGAGACACCAAAAGCAGTCAGAAATGGAGGAGCTGATGTTCTCTCAAAGGGTCAGGCGCTCCTTTGGCCGTGGGGAGATGTTGTAGGACCCTCTCAGTCTCCTCAGGGAGGTTACATAAGTTGCCAGCTTGGAGTGTGCACATTTAAGGAGACAGATTCAGCATCTTCAGGTGTGCCCCATCACCTGGCCCTGGGAGAAGTGTTTTCCAAAGGGGCTGGTACTTACTGCTCAACTGAAATGAAAACCCTTTGCTCCAGCCACAAGGCTTTAGAGAAAATTGTCTTTATCTTCCTCCCACACTAAATGATTGCAGTCACTGTGTCACATCAGAAAGGAAAGCTGGACTCTCAAACTCCGTGGGTTCACACCCATGAATTATGTTTTGGTTTTGCTTCTGACTGGCCAAGTCTGCTTGAGCTGCTGTAATTCTAACCATGGGCATTTGTCCCCTGATCTTTCTCCTCATACTTAGGATGATCTCCATGTCTGTAGGAGCATCCAGTCCCTTTCCTTTGTGTTCCACGGTCAATTTTTAACCAGAGACATCCTGGAAAGATATTTTTTAATACGTCTTTCTGCTTGGCTGGTGTGAATGAGCTTGACAGGTTGTGGCATCTCAGGACTGGGGTGGATCCTTTACAGATGTTAGAAGAAAGAGGAGTTTCTCTAGGAAAAACAAGGGCAGTGTCATTTTACGAAGTACCACGTGGGATTACGGGAGA
Organism: Eulacestoma nigropectus; assembly: GCA_013397775.1. NCBI lineage: Eukaryota > Metazoa > Chordata > Aves > Passeriformes > Eulacestoma > Eulacestoma nigropectus. The sequence goes on from VZTE01004405.1 coordinate 549,180, forward strand.
ATTCAAACATAGTTTTACTTGGGAAGCCTCTCCTGGCTGAAGGAGAGAGAGACTGGATGATAATGAGTCTTCAAGAAAGACAGCCTGTTTGGGAATTGTTCAGACTGGAACTGCTTCCTCCATACTCCACATGCAACTGAAGACATCCAGTGGATCAGATCCAGTGGGTGAAACTCCTGAACAAAGCCAAGCTTGGCAATTAAAATGCGGTCACTATGTCAGTCCCTACAGCCCATAAATTGGGGGAGAATGTTTTTTTATTCATGCTTCTGTTTTTCACTCTTGGCCAGGTCCAGCCTGTATGATGCTCACTGATAGCTCACAACAAGCTCTGTTGTGCCACCAGGCACTGGAAAAATACTCTGGATGTGATCTGGACCAAATTGTGGCAAGAAGTTTTTCTACTGGTGACCATCAGAATTGCCTTTGAATAAGATTAATTTCATTCTTGCTGATCTGATCTGTATTCAAGCAGGTGATGTGTGAAAGAAGGGCTCAAATTTATCAGGAAGGTCTAGAGATGGAACTGCTGCCAAGATCAGCCCCTTAAGAGTTACCTTTCTGGGAGAAGAGGGTTTGTTACACTTGCTGCCTTGGCAGGAGGAAGGCAAATGAAAGCACGGGTTTTTGGCACCTGTTAAATGTCACAATATCCTCTAAATTCTCTACCGCAGCGCAGGGGTCTTGCTGTGTGCCAAAGGATTCTCCCCCCTCCTGCGGGTTTCTATGACATCTGAAATGGAGATTTATGGCTCCAAAGATGGACTCGGCCGGCCGTGGCCATGGAAATCCCTCTGTAATTCCCAGTCTTCCATCTATCCTAGTGCTCCTGTGCTTGCTGTTTTTCCAGTGTTAGAGCAATTCCAAGTTAGTCCCAGTTCCTCAAGTGGTTTCTCTGCCCATAAAAAAATGAATTCAGAGTGTTTGAGCCTGTAGTTCAAACCCAAAGGAGTGGGCACTGCACTTCTGCATCCAGCACATTTCTGGAGTGGGAACTCCGCTTCCCCTCTCCTTCAGACAACGCGATGGGTTTGATGCCAAGGTTGTGCCGCAGCACTGCTGCTCATGTGTGCTCAGGCAGAGTCTGGAAGGGAGATGCAATGCAAACGCTCCACATCACAGCAGCCACGAGCAGGGACAGTGTCTTGTCAGGGTAAATAAAGCATGGAAGCTACTCCAGGAAACATCTTTCAGGGAGCGTCTTTCAGCTGCCATGGCTGAGCAAAGCTCTCCAGCATGAAGCATCCAGGCAGGTGGAAGTAAAGAAGGAATGTGAAAGACCCCAAAGCAGCTGTGTGTGTGGTGGAAGCAAAAAAGGCAGGTGGGAGGAAAAAAGGCAGGAAAATAAGTACCCTTGAGTGCTGCTGGAGCATATTGTATTGGCTCATCTGACACCTTCAGCTGTCCAGGTTGTTGTCCTGCTTGCTGCAACTTGCTTCGAGTTTTTAAAGAAGAAAAAAATGGGCTCTTTTCGGGTTCTCTAATTGCTGTTGAGATTTCAACAACTGAGCTGCTCTCATAGCAGGAACAAATCAAATGAGCCAGTCAGGCTCTTCGTGGAAGCTTGTTATGTGTGGAGAGGCAAGGAAGCTCTTTGTTCCACTTTCAAGGGTTGCATCTTCATTTGAATTGCCTCCCAAAGTAGCTTTTGTCTCCCATCCTGCTGCTGTGTCCTGTAGGTGATTCAAAGAGTGAAGAATGACTGAAGAGCATCTGCTCTGCTCTGCACCAGCCTGTAATTGATAGGAAATAATGGCTGTTAGCCGTGAAACCCATTTTCTCGGCACATTGGAATCAATCACTGCCTCGAGGGGAGGGAACGGCAGCACGTGCTGTTCCCTTCTTTGAAGAGTCTTTGAGCAAGTTCTGTTTTCTAAGCCTGATTCACTTGCAGCCAATTTTTTCCTGTCTGCTGCCCTCCCTGTACAGCTGTTTATTTTATAAGGAGAGCTGCCCGCTCTTGCCTGCTACTCCTTTCCGAGAGGTGGAAATGCAGCAGATTTTCCTTTAAAATAGGGTGCATGGTAAGGGCTTGAGAGTGGGATGGAGGATCACATGCATGTGGACTTTTAAAACCAGATGTAGGTCCAAGATCTGTAAAGAGAAAGACTGGTCTGGGTTTGACAGCTGGGAATGTGTCAGTGAGAAATGAAGGAGCAGTCAGGGTCTGTCAGCCCAACAGAGTGAGCAGGGGGGTTGGAAGGGCTGACAAGGGTTCCCTGCTGCTTGGCTGGGGGAGAGCTGGCTCAGTGACCCAGAACTCCAGCCTGCAGAGCTTTCCCACCAGGATTCACTCAGTGGTGGTGACCAGCTGGTGGCCCTCACCCTGGATGTCCCCAGGTGTTCTGGCACTGCGCTGTCCCTCGCAACGGTGTGGCAGTGACCTCTGGGGACTAAGGCTCATTAGTGCAAAACTGGGAGTTGGTGGAGCTTGGCAGAGGTTTCATGGGGTTGCCCGCCCACAAACACATGGGTCAATCCCAATGGCCTTTCCAAAGAAGCATCTTGTTTAACAAAGCCACTGTGCCTTCTGGCATGTAGGGCAGCTGCAACCAGGGTGGCCATAAATGGGGGTTCATGTGTTCATTTGAAACCTAAAAAGGCAATTAAAGGTAATAAATGAAATGAAATTGAGAATTATTTCCTGTTGGAATCATCTCTTAAGTTTGGGACCCAAAGGAGAAGTGCTTGACAGCCTGTTCAGACATCACCTGCAATATGTTTGGTTTCAAAAGCAATTTTAATGAACTTCTGAATAAAGTGTGTTGTTAGAAGCCCTCCATCACCTCAGAGGTGGGATTCCCGCCCTTTCACCTTCCCTTTCCGTCAAGCTTCCAGAAAAACGTTAGTCAAAGGCTGAAAAATATTCCAGCTATTCCTAGTTGACAGCAATGAGATTAATTATTATTTTAGTCAGCTCTGGAGATAGTAAAGCTTCTGCCTGCCCAAAAATCCCCCTCCATGAAGAATCTGGCGTGTCTAAGACAACATATGGGTCGAGGGAGGAAGGTGGTAAGACACAGAGCAACAAGGGAAGGCAGTGGGCAAGGGAAGAGCTCTTGGTAACCAGTTTAGTATGTTTAAAATCAATACAAAAAGGCTGCTGCAGCTCCCCATGGCATCCTGCCAAGAGCTGCATCCCAGTGGTAACGCCTCAGAAACAGCCTTTGCCATTTCCGTAGGAATAAAGCAGGGAGCACAGCATGATAGCCTTGGAAAGGAGGGGATGACAAATTCCTCTTCCAGCTCTGCTGGGAGCCGGAGCCCTGCTCACAAATAACGTTTCCCTCGTCACTTTGCAGATCTCTCGGATGGAGTACGTGCATTCTAAGAACCTCATCTACCGGGATGTGAAGCCGGAGAACTTCCTCATTGGCCGGCAGGGCAATAAGAAGGAGCATGTCATTCACATCATAGACTTTGGATTGGCCAAGGAGTATATTGACCCGGAAACCAAAAAACACATTCCCTACAGGGAGCACAAGAGCCTCACTGGAACGGCGAGATACATGTCCATCAACACACACCTTGGCAAAGGTCTGTCTGCATGGGGGGAGCATGCGGAGTCCTTCAGGCTGGAAAAGCACTCTAAGGTCGTTGAGCCCAACAATTGACCAGCACTGCCGTGTTCACCACTAAACCATGTCCCCGCGTGCCACATTCACACACCTTTTGAGCACTTCCAGGCGTGGTGACTCCACCACTGCCCTGGGCAGCCTGTTCAATCCTTGACAACCCTTTCAGTGAATTATTTTCTCTAATATCCAACCTAAACTTCCCCTCGCACAACTTGAGGATGCTTCCTCTCCTCCTGTCCCTGTTCCCCGACCCCCTGACCCCCCCGGCTGCCCCCTCCTGTCAGGGAGTTGTGCAGAGCCAGAAGGTCCCCCCTGAGCCTCCTTTCCTCCTGTCTGAGCCTCCCCAGCTCCTTCAGCTGCTCCTGGTGCTCCAGCCCCTTCCCCAGCTCCATTCCCTTCCCTGGACACATTCCAGCTTGCCATTTGAATCCTATAGACCTCCCATAGCATCTTGGCTCATGGCTCTCTCCCACCCTTGGAGCTATTTGTGAACCGCCCAATGCTGTTTACAGTTGTGAGGCTTTTTTTTCTCCCCTCTTTTGAGGAATCGATCCAGCTGAAATGTTGGAAGCCTCATAATTATAGTTTTTATTAGGAACTAAATAACTGGGAGCAGCCCTGCACTGATAAAAGACAATCAGGCAGGCGGTGATTGCTGCAGTGGATGATGGACAAATAGATTTTTATAGCACAGCACTGTCCCAATGCCTTCCAGTTCCAGGTGCTAGAGTTGGATGTTCCCTCACCTAGTAACTGGTTGGAGAAAATGAATGATTTAAATAACTTTAAACCTGGCTTTCATCTCTTCTCCTCACTGCTTTCTTTCCTAGCAGAAGTTTACATTTCTGTGGCTGAAAGGCAAAAAAAACCTTATTAAATGTTTATATTCTCTTAAATCCATACAAGCAGTGAGATAATGGAATATTCTCTGGGAGGCCTCCCGGCATGTTGGCTCCCACGTGGAGAGCTCACTCTCTTTGGGGAGTAAGGAGGGATGAGCCTAGCTTCTAATTTTGGAAAGTGAAGAGTCAGGCAGGGATGGAGGAATGGGAGGGCGCAGTGGGAGCAGGCTGAGAAGCTGCTGGTGCGGGCGATGTGGAGGGAACATGTGTTTGTGTTTGAAGTGCACCGTGTGCCTTCCTTAGGACCCATTTCCCACAGGATTTCAGCTCCCACCATGGCTCATGCAGGGGAAGGGTGCAAATCAGTTCTGGGGGTGTATTTGAGGGGGCTGTCCCTGCCCAGAGGAGCTGATGCTTCGCTGGTGAGACCAGCCCAGGCGGAATCAGTCCTTTCACATTTCAGACTCAGGAGTCTGACTGCAGAGACTTTTCTGAGATTTTTCTGAGAGACAAGTGCACTCAACCATCTTCCTGTAAGTCCATCTGCATCACTGCACTAAATGACCCAGGGCATCCTCTTTTTTTCCCCTTTTTATCAGGATAACTTCAGGAACTGTTATTTCAGTTCCCTTCTCCCAAGCGTTCCCACTCCCAGCATCTCCTGCAGGTTAAGTGGCCTCAGTGTCGTGGGCTGGATCTGCTCTGGATCGTGGAGCCCATTGTTTGGAGCAGGTGGGGTTCAGAGGAGAGGAGGTTGCACCAAATGAGTCCGTGAGCTCAGTGAACCCAAGGATGCAGCTCAGCCCAGGCCAGCGTTGCTTCCACATCTTTTGTTCTTTTCTATCCTCCTCTGGGGTTTTGAGTACATTTTGGCAGCTTGTTTTAAGGATACTTTTTCCTTTGGCTCCGTGCCCCTTTTTCCACCCTTCATTTATCATTATAACATCTGCATGGCAACAGCAGCAAGTGTTCCATGGCGCTGGAAGAAGCTGTTTTTGATCTGCTCTGATGAGCAGCAGAGGCAATTGGGAAAGGGTTGGCACTGTGCAAGGGTAGATCCCTGCAGCTGGTTGCGAGTATCCCCTGTTCCCATTTAGTCCAGAGGAAATGATCCAGCACCGTGTGGCACCATTGACACTGGCAGGTTGGAGAAGAACTGGAGCACTGCTTTATTCCTCTGCAATTAAGAGTTGTCCGTTCTACCTCAGGTTGGGCTGTGAGTCATGCAGCTCCCATGTTATCTCATGGCTTCTGGCTGATTTTACACATTTTCTGGCTTTCTGAAACAGCTTCTAGGTGGTTTTGAACAAGATCTGAGCTGCAGACAGTGAGTGAATGTCCCTGTGGTACCTTTCTTTATCTCAGATACAGGTGTGGCTGCTGCTGAGATCTCAGAGCCATTTCTGCCTCTGCAGCAATAATTTGTCATCTCTTCTCTTTTAGAGCAAAGTCGTCGAGACGACTTGGAAGCCCTTGGCCATATGTTCATGTATTTCCTCCGAGGCAGCCTGCCCTGGCAAGGATTGAAGGTAGGTTTGAGCTTTAGGTTTTGTCCTTTAAAACTTTGGCTAGTCTCTCCTCAAAGGAGAAGATGTTTCCTGCTGGGGAAACATTGGCAAAATCCAGTCAGAAACGCTGTCCTCTCCTTTGTGTCCTTGAAGCCTAACACCAAGGCATTAAGTTTAGCTACAGGGAAGATATTAAGGTAGAAATACATTACCTGGCACCTCAAGTTGCCAAATTGGTACAATTTTGGAGAGAAGGTTGAACAGAGAGACAGAAACAATGAGAGAGCTGTGACTGGAAGCTGCCCTGAGCTGGAGCGTGACTGGGACACAGTGGTTGTTTATGAAATTCCAGTTACGGCACACAATCCCCCAGCTGCATCTGTGATCCCTGTTTATAATGGGAGCAGTTTGATGGGTTTAGATGCACAGATGGACTTCAGCTTGAAAAACTGGTTTTCTGGCACAAGTATTGGACTTGGCTTCCCTCCAGACACACTGGACACTCAGTGCTGGGGAGTTTATGAGATGCTGTGTACAATGTGGAGAGCTGCAAGTAACTGAGTTACTGACTGCCGCCAACATCCATCAGCTGAGCTAACCAGGAGTAAGTCATTTGCTGGCTCCAGAGCTGTTGGAAGCTGCATCTTCACTTCTCCATCACCTCCCTGATGATTAAGCTACTGTGTTCAGCTTTGGAATTGCAGGGAGTGAAGGGACTGAATGTGATCAGGTTAGGTTTATCGGGGAGACAAGAGCTCCTGTTGGAAAAAGGAGCCAAGGCTTTGGGTTCAGGAGCTGCTCGGCAGAGCTCTGCAATGGTCAGTAGGTTACAGACCCAGCTGGGGTGATAGACCTTGTTCAGCTGTTTGTCACTACTCATCCAGAGTTAGCTCAGCCTCATCAGGCACATGCCAGAAATGTTGGCAACAGCTCATAAAAGCAAAGAAGGGTTTTTCAAGCATGAAAAGGATTGTGAAAGAAATCAGACTCTCTGATTTTATGTCCACGCCCCTCTGTAAGTGTGTTGTTCTAGTACAACATATTTTTTTTCTAGCTTAGTTGAACTCATCTGCTTTAAATTAATCCTGTAAATTATTCTAAAATAATTCCAAGTTTATACAAGGTTCTACAAAAGTTCCTCAGTTCAGTGCTGAACTTGATAAGAATTAGTTGACGTCTTTCTGAGGTCCAGGGCAAACACAGACTCTCCAGCTGGATTTTGAATGTGGCATCTTTGCTCTTCCAGGTTTCCTCAGCTTATACTTTTGGTCTGTACTGTCAGGGCTGTGTCTGCAGGGACTATCTTACAGTGCTAATTTTGCTGCTGCCATGTCTAATTGACAGATTTTGAAATGGAGGCAAGAAACCCCACTTTTAGGGTGCCAACTGCAGCAGAGTTCTCTGCCTCAGGGTGATTTAGGTGGGAAATCCAACTGCAAATGGTTTCATTTCCTTGTTGACCAGATACTAAACCAGTGCTGAGTGATGGACGGTTTGAGGGTGAAAGGAGAGGCTGTGTAGGAGCAGCCTGGGATTTGGGAGAAGTGTGACTGATGTAGAGTCATTATCAATGTGGTGACATCATGTTGCACAGAGGAAGACCCAAATTGCTGTGTAATGGGTTTGTTTTGCAGTTGTTTGTGAAGGCAGCTCAAAGGCCCTAAGCCTGGGAAGGTCCTGATATGCCATCACAGTTCATGCACCTTTATTTCCTTCTCCCATGAAACCTTCCCTGCACAGTCCTCAGGACTGGGCTGTGAGAAATGAGCCTTGTAAGACACTAATAGGGGTCCTGCCTTTCGTTTAAGAAGATGTTTTGAACATCCTTTGATATTCCCTGCCGATAGCCTGTGAAATGTTCCTACTGGTGTAGTCCAGGATGCAGTTCAGTTACAAGTAACATCTCCTGATGTCACCCAGAATGGGCGTTAAATACCTTGTTTTTCTTCCTATACAGCATGTCCTTTCTCACATGGTTGAACTCTTTCTCCACAACTGTTTTGTCTTTGTGCGCTGCAGGCTGACACCTTAAAAGAGAGGTATCAGAAGATTGGGGACACAAAAAGAAACACTCCGGTTGAAGTTCTCTGTGAGAACTTTCCAGGTAAAGCCCTGATGGGACCGTGTGAGTGCAGCTGGAGGTGGCCATACCTTGTTAAATAGGATGGGCCTGTGCTCCTCTGGCAGCAAGTATTTGGATGACATATATCCATCATGTTGTTCCTCAAGCTGGCAAACAACTGGAGCTGCTGCTATAAATTAGCAGGGCCTGAGGTCTTAAAATGAACAAAACTCTTCTCATGAAGGAGACTGGACAGTGCTCAAGGGCCTCGTGTGCCTGCTGTGCTTCTTGGCTTTCTTCCAAAAGAGCTCCTCATTATTTTCCCTCTCCTAAATTACCTTGTTGGAACTACCAAGTTAATTCTTTTCCAAATGGAAGGTTTAACAAGTGTTACAGGTGTAGGTGGCCAGCTTGGAAGATGGGATGGTGTGTCTGGCCATGAGTTCCACCTTCTAGGAGCAGTTTTAAGAGAGTGTTACTAAGGACGTGCTTCTAGCCAAGCCCAGCACCTGATCTCCAGTTAAACAGACCTTGGAGCCAGGAGAGCAGGGTACAGAGTTAGAGCCTTCTCCAGGGTCCTTTGGCCCACAGTGGGCCTGGGAGGTTTTGGGGAGGTTTCTGAAGTCCTGACACCAGGGAGAGGACCCACAATTAATCCCATTCCTGCAAGAGCTGTTGTGCCACACGGCTCTTTCCCACCATGAGGAGCAGCAAGCCTGGAACAGGATTGCTGTTCACTCAAGTCGCTTTAATTCCCCAGATATGTCATTCCAAAATCCACCTGGTTCCAAGCAGAACAGCTTCAGGTTGGCTGATCTCATCTTTTTCCCAGTTTTCCTCCTCACAGCTCCTTCAGGTCTGGGCTGATGGGAGATGAGAGAACTGAGTTCTATTCCTTCCTTGCCTGAAACTGGTTGTTCTCCACCTTCCGGAGATACTTAAAAGAGGGTATTCTTTCTTCTCCTTTTTTTTCCCCCTCTTTTAGCTCCATGGAAGCTGCAAGCCACAGACAGAGTTAAGTATCAATAAGTAGTTCTGTTCTTATTTTTGTCAGCTGAAGGCAAGGCCATGAGCCAAGGGAGAGCCAGGAAGGGGCAAGACGTGAGTTCCTAGGGCTCAACATACTGTGCATGCAAACTGTGACCCAGATGCAGGGAAGCAATTCATTAGCTTAACACCAAACCTTGGTCTGTATATTAACTCTCTTCAGGTAAATTAACCTTGGAGCTTCCCCCTCTAGTCTAGTTTTGAATATTCAGGCACTGCCAATGTAATGAGGTTGGGCACCACCATGCTCTGGGCAAAAAGACCCTGGTTGCAGCTGGAGCTCAGGGATGCCTTGGGAGCCCACCAATATCTCCTGCTTTCCTTCCTCAGATGAATGTCTGTGGCTGTTTTATAGAAACATGGCATCACAGAATCCCAGACTTGTTTGGGTTGGAGGGGACCTTAAAGCTCATCCGGTTCCCCCCCCTGCCATGGGCAGGGACACCTTCCACTATTCCAGGTTGCTCCAAGCCCTGTCCAACCTGGCCTTGGACACTTCCAGGGATGATGCAGCCACAGCTTCTCTGGGCAACAGCATTCTGCCTGTGAGCAGCCTGTTGTCAGGTTCAGTGAGTTTATTTCTCACTCTGATTATTTTTAAGCAAATGTATAGAATAAATCAAGGTGTGGAAGTCAGATTTGAGCAGGGGTGGGATTTCCATCTTTGCTTGAGAAGTGTTTGAATTGTTTTCCACTGGGGACTGTTACTAAAAACCATGACTTGTAGGGGGAAGGCCAGAGGTAGCGCTGGCAGCCCAGACATTGGTTTCAAACAACTCATTTGGAAGATTCAGGATAAAAGCTGCTGCTTTTTCCCCTTTTCTGACAGAGGAGATGGCCACATACCTCCGCTATGTCCGGCGATTAGACTTCTTTGAGAGACCAGACTACGATTACCTACGGACCATCTTCACGGAGCTGTTTGAAAAGAAAGGCTACACCTTTGACTATGCCTACGACTGGGTCGGCAGGCCAATTGTGAGTCGTCCCTGCAAAATCCCGTGCCTTGCCTTCCAGGTGCTGCTTCCCCACCATTGCCTTTTTGTTCCCAGTAATCCCAATTAATGCCAGTGAGTTTAGGATCAAATCTTTCCATTCTCAACACAGTGAGATGTCCTGACGTTGTGTTCAGGGGATTCTTGCAGTGCCTTGAAGTTTTCCTGAGGGACAGAGGCCCCATCCCACCTCGCTGGACATTCAAGCCTCATTTTCCCACTTGTGACAATGAACATGATGAGACTGAATTCCCTCTAGTCTAGCACAGGATTGGAGACCACTGTCTAAAATCCGTCTTAAAGCAGGAGAATCATGGAAACCCCTATAATGGTCATGTTCCCATTGAAAAGGTACGGGAGATCCAGGCAGGGCTCTGACGGATGTTCAGTGAATAGTAGAATCCCAGAATGGTTTGGGTTGGAAGGGATCTTAAAGCCCACTTTGTTCCACCCCCCTGCCATGGGCAAGGACACGTTCCACTATCCCAGGGTGCTGCAAGCCCCGTCCAACCTGGCCTTGGATACTTCCAGGGATCCAGGGTCAGCCACAGCTTCTCTGGGCACCCTGTGCCAGGGCCTCACCACCCTCACAGGGAGGAATTTCTCCCGAATATCTAATCTAAACTTGCTCTCCTGAACTCAGAATATCTTGGAGGACACTCAGAGGCCAAACCAGCTCTGTACAGCACATGGCAAGGAAATGTGGGAGTAACCAAGCTCCATTTAGCAGTTCCATGACTCCATGTGGACCATGACCCTGATCTCGTTGCGTCACCTTTATCACCAAAAGCCAGTTAAACTCAGAAAGACCTTGGGCAAAGGATGTGTAATGGGGAAATATGGTAGAAGAATCTAAAGCTCTTTGTTTTGTGTCATTCTGCTCACGACCCACCCCAAAGACCAGTAATGACATCTGTAAATGAATTGTCACTGGTGCCAGATCAAATGCCATCAGTGCTAAACTTGGTACCTAAACTTGGTGCTAAACTGGCCGTGCTTTACTGTCCCAGCTATATTTAGCATTCCCAATGCTTACTGTGCTCAACAGAGTTCCTAAGAAATCATTCCCTTTGTGAATCAAGATTTTATCTTCATTTTTCTGTAATTACAAAGGCAGTTGATAAAGAGCACCTTGTAAGACAAGCGTGCTATTGCTGACAACTGCAGTGGTTGCCATGGAGATCTCGATGTTGAGAGCAGGGATTATGACTTCGGTGAGAAGAGAGCAGATGAAGCTTTAATTTTAACATGTCCTGTTTCTATGCAAGCATGATTTTTACAAGTGGTGAGACGATGGGATGAGGAAAACAAGTCTGTATATTTTCAGTTGTAATAATTCTGTGTGAGACGCACTAGGTGTGATCTAACACTGAAAAAGGCACCTAACTGTATCTTCTTAATTAATTTTTATACAAGACATTTGGTGCTGGTGTCCACCATCAAATCTCATGTCTGTAAATCACAGGGATTTTATAGCCCTGGCTGTAATTCTCCTTGGCTCCTTTGGGCAGTGTTTTGATGCTTTTCTGCTTCCTACCAGCTTGACAAGGTGGGTTTGTGCATGTGAGAGTCTTCACCCTAACCAACACCTTGTTTTCCAGCCTACTCCCGTGGGATCTGTCCATGTAGATTCTGGGACGTCTGCAGTGACAAGAGACAGCCACATCCACCGGGATCGACCATCGCAACAGGCCCTTCGCAATCAGGTGCATTGCTTGGCTCCTCTCCCAACTCCTCTGGCACTGGAGAAGCGGAAGCCACATGGCATTATAGATGGCTGGAGCTGACTCTTGGTCATGGCATGGACAATTCCTGCTTAATTTAGAGATGGTGATTTGAGGAGAATTTTGTCAAAGGAACAGATTATTGAAATAAGGTATCAACCAGTGGAATTCCTCGGGATTGTGAGCCAACCAGAGTCCAGTTTGGAATGGGGTTGTTTTTCTATAGTTTGTGGGTAAACAGGTTAAAGTTGATGATCCAGCCTGGTCAGACTCCCTGACTACCACATTTTTTGGGGTGCTTTTGCTCATAGCACATGGACCGTGGAGCAGACTGAGAGTTGTGCTGATGGCAGCCTGTTCCCAGGTGCCCTCTGCCCACAGAGCGTGTGGCTGTGATACGGATGTGTGTCCCAAGAACATCCGTATGTCCTTCTCGGAGTGTCCAGTTCACTATGAACACATATGTGAGTGTTGCAGAGCACAAAGGACAGGCAGGGCAGATCCCTCAGGAAGGCATCACGGTCTGGATGAACTGCCATGGGGAAGTTGAATTTCCCATTTTTTCCTTTCTCGTTGTACTGTTTTGTTGCTGTTGAGAGTTTGGATTTTCTGTGTTAACAGAATTCTCAGACTTTCAGTAAGTCTCCAGCTGCAGCTCCCAGCTGGAGCTGTTGCTGCTCTTATTCTCAGGGAGTGGTTCCAGGCTTATTCTGCTTCTCCAACCTCCACATTCTGCTCAGTTCCTCGAGCTAGGGTTTGTGGGTGCAGAACCGAGCATGGGGTGTGACAACCTGTCTGCGCTCAGCCTTCCTGGGCTCTGAAGGGTCACACAGCTGACATAGGGTAGGAGACATCCCAGTCCATCAGCTACAGTCGAGATGACCCTTCCTTGGGGTGTTGCTGTAGGAAGCTGGGTTGTTTGCAGCATGTGTTAGTGCATGGTGATTAGTGTGGGCTGGTGTGTGAGGCCTGATACAGTCATCTGCTTTAATAAATTCCCCGATGGATGCAGTAACCCCCTGGTTTTGGGAGGATTGTCCAGCCAGTTTCCCATTGTCCACCTTGACCACAGACCTTCATGCTGTGTATGTGTGAGGCATTGTGTTGCCTTGACAGCACAGTGACACCTGGCTTCGTTTTCAGGCATTTTAGTTCATACAGGCCCAAAGAAATCCCAAAATATGCAGGCAGCCTGCAGGCCTTGTTCTCTTGAGCCGCACAGGTAGTCCAGGTGCTGGATTGCACAGCAGCTTTTGTCATATTTTCACTTAAACATTACTTAGGGCGATGAATTATTTAATATAACATGGGAGAAATCAGGTTCTTCTCACCAAAACACAAACAACTCTCTTCCGAGGGATTTTCCTTTCCAGTCTTGAGCAAAGCATTTCTCTAAAGGAAAAAGGCAAAAAAATAAACGTCTCGAGCAGTGAATTGGAGGCGTGGGTTTGGCTCTCCAGATTTAATGGCCTAATTTTTCTTCTTGGGTGTAATAACTGCGGATTCTCTCTTACCATATTTGACTCTCAGTAAAGAGCTGATGTGAGATCTTCTCTTTGTAGCCTTTTCCTCTGGGAAGTGAAGAGTTTTAATCAAAGATGAATGAGCTCTTTCCCCTCTGTCTTTAGTCTTGCCATGTGATTTGGAAGCTGGTAGGAGGGTGATGAGTGTTAATGGGAACTTGATGCTCCCAAGCCGTGTCAGGGGACATTTTGGTTGTGTATCAGGAAAAGGCTCTTCCCCCAGAGGGTGGTGGGGCACTGAGCAGGCTCCCCAGGGAATGGTCATGGCCCTAGGCTGCCAGAGCTCCAGCAGTGTTTGGACAATGCTCTCAGGCACAGGGTGGGATTGTTGGGGTGTCTGTGCAGGGACAGGAGTCGAACTGATGGTCCTTGTGGGTCCCTTCCAGCTCAGAATATTTTATTCTATTCTACTCTGTTCTGTTCTGTTCTGAATTTCACGGCATCACTTCCTCGGTGTCACTCCTTAGGTTGTGTTGGGCTCAGCTCAAGCCAGCTTCAAACCCAGTTTGTCACGTACTTGGCTGTAGAGCTAAAAGAGACAAACCTGGCTCTTGTGGCTACTGGAGCCTTTCCTGGAAATTGCTTCCAGGCTCCCAGGCAGGAGCCTGCTTCTTCCAGCTGATGTAGCTTCATTCCCTGGGCTAGTCAAGCCACCTGGTGCCATGGAAGAATAGCACTCAATATGTGTTTTCCACTAGCTCATAAAACCTGCATTTAAATTCTCCGGTTGTTCCTAATCTTGTGAATTACAGCCATTAAAAAAATATTTCAAGGGAGATGCTTCTCCTTTGGATGTCACCAAGGACAAAAGGTGTGAGCAGCGTCTCAGGCTGACGGGAGGAATGTGTAGTGAGAAGATTTGATAAACAAGATGATCTTAAGGTCCCTTCCAACCCACACCATTCTATGAACCTATGACAAAACCACTTCTAGGGAAATAGCTCTTGGTTTTGGTGTCTGCTTGGAAGAGCAGCCCCATGGGTCATTCCAGGAGGCAGTCAGAGCAAAGAGAACAATGGATGTTTTATGGAGACTTCTCTTCTAATTATCCTACTTTTTGCATGTGCTCCTGCTCTAGTTGAATGACACTTTACCAGTGATTGTTGAAGTTTATTCTAAGGTTTCTGGAGTCTTTCTCTGGGTGCACCTTCACTGCTCATAACCTGGGTTTATTCACTGGAGCCTCTTGTTTCTTGGCCAGATCTGTGGTGTCTCGTTCAACTGAGGCCTGAGGCCAACACAGATCTGTTTGTTCCACACTTCCCAGTCTTGGGAACCATTCTTCCCACTAGTCAGTTGGGTTCAGGTGTGCTGAGATCCTCCTGGGTCTTAGGTAAGCGCTGGATGTGTTGTCATCAAAGCTGGGTGACTGTCTTAGTTTGAAAGACATGTGTCTGCCAAAGGAAGGTGGAAACCTCCCTTGAAATGGAAAACGTGATTCCCTTCCCTCTGAATTATTATAACTTTGAAATTAAGGGGCTTCCAGGCAGAGATATGGGAAAAGGAATAACAGCTCTTTACTAGTATGTGTATGGATAACAAGGCAAACAAACAACAGCACTGGCAGCAACAGCAGCCAGAACCCAGTGCCGGCCTCTCTCGGCCGCGGGCGCTTTCCCCTTGGGTGCAGTGCCGGTCACAGCCGCCAGGGGCGCTGGTGGCTCCCGGCCGGGCTGGGGGGGGGCGATGGTTCCCCCGCGCCTGCAGGGGGCGCTGTGGCGCGAGCGCGGCCGCGTCTCCCTCACGCGGTAATGGCGGATGGGCTGGATGGTGAAAATGGGCTGCTGCAGGAACCTCGGAGCAGCAGCTGGGACGGCAGGGAGGAGCAGACCCCGGAGCAGCAAATGAAATGTATCAGAAACTCCACAGCTGTAGCAGGAGCTGAGGGCAGGGGTTGCGGGGCTACAGTGTAGCAAAAAACCTGGAGCAGTGGCAGAGGAACGGCGGGGCTGGGCAGCGGCAGCCCAACTCCCGAACACGGCCGGGAAAGGCTCCTTTGGAGGGGCTTGGGGCTCAGGGTCCCGGGTTTTTCCCTGAGGCACCCGAACAGAAGGTGAGAGTCCTTTCCAGTGAGGTAGGGTGTTAATGAGGTCCCAGTCCAATGCCTGCTCTTACGAGCAAAGGCTCACCCACAGTAAGGAAGAAGCGATACAGGGCTGGGCTCCAGCGGTGGCAGTATATTCTCATCGCAGTAAGCAACAGCTCGACCGTCCTCCTCCGATGCCGACAGCGAGAGGGAGCTAGGAGCTGTGCCCCGTCCCCTTCCCCCCAGCCTAAAATCTCGCAGTAACTCTGCCCTTCCCAAGAGAAAAGCCCTCAGGTAAGAGAGTAGCCAGCTGCACCCTTCCTCCTCCTCCTCCCAGCCTCAGCTTTTGTTCTCTTAAGTATCGGTAGTTACCGTTTCTTAGCAACAGATAGGACAAAATTCCATGAGAGAAAGAAAATGAAAAATCCTAACCCCCAATGGTGACCCACCAGAGTTTCACGTGCAAGTGCAAAGTGATTCTTCTAATAAAACAGATGAAATTCTAAAAATTTAAATCACCTGACGTTTGCATCTTGCACCTGACATTGTTGGGGACAAAGAGGAAACTTGTTAGCCAAAGTTTCTTATCTACTTTTCTGCAGAAATCCAAAAAGCCCCCAACCCTCTCTCCAGTCAAGCAGGTGTGGTGGATGTTTCCTTCTGCACTGCACAGGTGAATCAGTGTGTGGAACTGCCTTTGGGTGAAATGAAATGTTTGGCTTTGGTTTATCTTGTAAATTTTAGTTTAAAAATATGTATTTGAGGGAGGTTGAGCTTGTGAATCCTGTCTTGCTGCTGTGCCAAGTGCTCTGGTGTGTGTGGCCTGACGGACGTAGTTAAATACTGTCAGTATGATTCTGGCTGTGCTGAAATCCATGGAAGTGAAGCTGTGTAAAGAAATTAGTTCCAGAATAGATCTTTCCCTTCATTCAGCAGCTAGAGGAGAGGAAATCCACTCCCACAGTGGATCACTGCAGCCACCATGGAAGTAAATAATGAGGTGCACTTGGTAAAGGGGAATTTTAGACCAGCTAAAAGTGTAAATGCCTTGCTTTCTGCAAAAAAACTAACTCACTAACCAACACACCTTTATTTCTTCTCCTCATTCACCTTTTGCCCTCTCTTCTGTTTCTCCTGAACTCCTGAGCAGGCATCATCAGATCGCCGAGGGGAGTGGGAAATCCAGCCAAGCCGGCAGACAAATACCTCGTACTTGACATCTCATTTGGCTGCGGATCGACATGGAGGATCAGTGCAGGTACCTCTTCCTCCTGTTGTGTGCAGCCTTTGTGTTAAACCCCCGGAGTTCTCCTCAAATTGCAGCAATGTTGCGGTCAGGAGAGCGATTTCACTGGTCCTGTCCCATACGTCCTGCTCAAGCCATAGTTTGGGAGGGACCCAAGCTGTGATGTCCAAAACCATAGCTTTTACTGTTTTAACAAAATCTTTTAAACTGTTTTGAATTCAAATTTGTTAAACTGAAGACAGGAAGGAGTGGTATTAGTAGGTCTGGTCTATAAAGCACCCTCTGTCCTATCTTGGAGGTGCTCTAGGGCAGTACAGGCAGCTGAAGTAGGATTTAAAGTTGGACATAATCCCTATTAATGTTGGGAAAAGAGCTGAGCTGTTCCAAAGCAGACCACCACCAGTTTGAGGGCACGGTGGGCAGAAGGTGGATCTCCAGAGGGTTGCACTGGAAGGAGATGAGCAGAGGATGTGCAACAGACAATGTTGGAGCTGGCACTACCCGTCTTTTTAAATTCCTGAAAAATTCCTGTTCGTGAAGCCCTACCTGTCCTGGTTGTCACTCAGGCTCACTGAGGGACCTTCTGGCACTGAAGCCAGAATGAGCTGGCTGGACAAGCTGGAGAGAAGGTGCAGGAGTCATCCAAGCAAACAAGAACTCTGATATCGCTGCCTCTTTGGCAGAGCTTTGCTGTGAGAGCTGGCTCTGCTGTCAGACACAACACCCTGAACATTTGCTCTGGTGAAATGAGAATTAGTGCCTGGAGCAGGACAGAGCTGAGCCAAGGAGACAGGTAGTGCAGGATGTCCCTAAGGAAAATGCAGATTAGGTTGACATTTTTACTTATTCCTCATACTTAGTTGGGTTCAATGTGGGTTTGGCTTGATTAGCCACGGTCCTCTTTTAATTGAAAGATATTTTGCTGAGTAGCAGAGAAACAAAGATAAGGAGGACCTGATGAATGTGTAGGTCTGCTCTCAGATGTGAGCAGAGAGTGACCTGGAGAAGTGTCTAAGGTCAGGCTGGATGGGGCTTGGAGCAACCTGTTCTAGTGGAAGGTGTCCCTGCCCATGTCAGGGGGTTGGATTAGATGAACTGTAAAGGTCCTTTCTGACCCAAACCGTTCTGTGATTGTACAGCTTCAGCACCCAGTACAGAGTAGATGTTTTTATTCCTATTTTTTTATGTGAGGGGAATGTTTCCTTGTGACAGCAGCACTGAAGCAGCCCTAGGAATCGGATGGGAAGAGTTGCCAACCTGAGCACTTTATGAGCTCCTTGTGCCACTGTAAGCACTAAAATTCTGCTTATCTGCAGTTGAGAACAGGAAATGAGCTGTGTGTGGCTGCTAAACTGCAGAGGCTGGAATTGTTCCTCAGCAGATGCCCCAGCTCATGCTGCACCTTGGCTGGTCAGCAGCTTTGAGCCGCCATTCCCTTTAAGGTGGAATTTGCCACATGAAAATGAAGTGGTGGGACGTGAAAAGCAAGGAGGAAAATCAAAGCCTTTTGTGAAATGGAATTTAACAAGTAGCTGAACAAAGTGTGGGAAGAGTCCTGGGAACAGCGCAATTAAGTGCTAGCGCTCTGCAGAGCTGCATGGGGAAGCGTGGGGGTCCGGAGAACCTGGGGCAGCCCAGGTGTGATGAGTCAGGGAAGGGGTGAAGACCAAGGCGTCACTCGAGGAGAGCTCTGAGCACCACATGAGCCAAGTCCTGACCTGTCCTGGCAGAGCCCAG
This sequence comes from Eulacestoma nigropectus, assembly GCA_013397775.1. NCBI lineage: Eukaryota > Metazoa > Chordata > Aves > Passeriformes > Eulacestoma > Eulacestoma nigropectus. The sequence continues at coordinate 567,468 of VZTE01004405.1, forward strand.
GGGGCCTGGTTGGCAGAAACAGCAGCTCCTGGTAGGACTGAAGTGTTCAAAATTAACGTAATGTGCTGACTAGGGCACATCTGCTCCAAGGGCTTCCTTCCCTTCATCCCTGGTGATCAGATCATCCAGAGCCACCAGGAGTTCTGGCTACCACCCCTACGCGCCACCCCATGGGAGATGCATCCTTTTACCATATAGAAAGGTGAAGAGGAGGAGCGGGGGGGGAAACCAGGCATCCTCACAGCTCTGGAGCCAAGAGCAGCTCCTGGTTTTCACAGCAAGGTGCAGGAGCCTGTGCTAACATCTTAGTGAAGCATGGAAGGGCCAGCCAAACTTTCGTCCCATGCAGGATGCTTTGGGGGTTGTTTTGGTAATGGAGCAGTGATTAGTTATCCAGAAAATTATGTGGATGTCTTGGTTTGAAAGACAGGTGTCTGCCAAGGAAGGTGGGAACCTGCCTTGTAATGGAAAACTTGATTCCCTTCCCTCTGAATTATTATAACTTTGAAATTAAGGGGCTTCCAGGCAGAGATATGGGAAAAGGAATAACAGCTCTTTACTAGTATGTGTACGGATAAGAAGGCAAACAAACAACAGCACCGGCAGCAACAGCAACCAGAACCCAGTGCTGGCCTCTCTCGGCCGCGGGCGCTTTCCCCTTGGGTGCAGTGCCGGTCACAGCCGCCAGGGGCGCTGGTGCCGCCCGGCCGGGCTGGGGGGGCGCGATGGTCCCCCCGCGCCTGCAGGGGGCGCTGTGGCGCGAGCGCGGCCGTCTCTCTCCACACGGTAATGGCGGCTCAGCCGGCGGGAAAGATGGAGAAGGGGCTTCCTGTACAAACCCCTGGGGCAGCCAGTCCCGGTGCCCCCCCCATGGACTGCAGCAGGAACCTCGGAGCAGCAGGCTGGAACGGCACAGATGGGCACACCTGGGGTGGCAAAGAAAATGTAGCAGAAACTCCGCAGCTGTGGGAGCAGCTGTGGGAGCAGCTGCGGAGTGTCTCGGCGGGCACGGGGTGCTGGGTTTAATGTGTGGCGAAAAAGCCCGAGGCAGTGGCAGAAAACAGTGGGGCTGGGCAGCAAGTAGCTGCTGCACACAGCTGGGAGACGTGCCCTCCAGGAAGGCGGGAGGGGGTCGAGGTCCCGGGTTTTTCCCCTGAGGCACCCAAACAGAAGGTGAGGGTCTTTTCCAGTGAGGTACGGTGTTAATAAGGTCCCAGTTCAACAGCTGCTCTTACAAGCAAAGGCTTACCCACAGTAAGGAAGAAGCAGTGCCAGGCTGGACTCCACGGTGGCAGTGAATTCTCCCCGCAGTAGCAGCAACTCAACCGTTCCCCTCCAATCCGACAGTGAGAGAGAGAGGAGCCGAGCCCAGCCCCTCACCCCTCAGCCAAAATCTCCTGCCCTTCCCAAGAGAAAACCCCTCAGTTAAGAGAGTAGCCAGCCCTCCTTGGCCACTTCTTTTGTCTTAAGTACCAGTTGTTATCATCTCTCAGCCAACTGATGGGACAAAATTCCCTGAGAGAAAAAAAAAAGAAAAAATCGGTAATCTTCAACAGTGGAGCTGCTGGGAGCTGGGGAGCTGGATGGTTATCCCTGTAATGGAAAAGCTGGAGTGAGCCATCATCGCAGGTGTGAGGCAAAAAGAGATAGGAGAGACTGTGTCAGTAGCTTTGGGGCGATGACATAATTCCCAAAATTGGCTGTGTAAGGAATGAGACTTAAGGAATGCGGCTTCTCCCCATGGTACTGTGAGGCAACAGGACCAAGCTGCTCACCTGCAAAAATGTCAGGAGAAAACAATCAGCATCGTACAGCTCGTGTGTGTAGGTAGGGCTGGCAGTCAGTGCTCACACCCAGTGCCTGCGCTCCCAGAGGGTCCTCTTGATGCCAAGTCATGTGCTGGGTACAGGAATGTGAGTTAGGGAACACAGACACATAGGCCCCTGCCTGCTGCTCTGCTTTGGCTGCTGCAGCCTGGAGACTCCAAGGCACCCAGGAAACCCAGCAGCCTCCTGAGAGGGTGCAAAGAGACAGGAGCAAACAGTTACTCATCAGATTTCCTATTCCTGCAGCAGCCCTTGCCAAGGAGCCTCGTGAACAGGGTGTTCCTTTGTGTTGCAGGTGGTGAGCTCAACCAACGGGGAGCTGAATGTGGACGACCCGACAGGAGCACACTCCAACGCGCCCATCACAGCGCAGGCGGAGGTGGAGGTGGTGGAGGAAGCTAAGTACGTTTGCTTTACAACAGGCTTTCCACTGGTTGGTCATTAATCCTTCTCCTGGGAAGCGAGTGGGGACGTTTTTCTGTGGCAAAGTCCTCAATGCTCGTGTTCCATGCCCTTTTCCTTGCATATTGCTGCTTTTGTGCATGGTGGCTTCAGTGCTGCTGCTGCTGCTGCTTCTCTTTGACACTTGTCATGCCTGTAGAACATAACTCTTACTCAGAGCATGTATTGCCAGATAGACATTTCAGGAGCACAGATACCAAAGTACCGGGAGCTGATCTCGGGAATCCCAGTGAGCGTCCCCCATTGCAGAGGGAGAACGCGCTCTTGTGCTGAGAGCACAGGAGTAGCTCGAGCACAGCTCAGCAAAGAGATCATTGGTCTGAGAGCTGTCACTTCATTTCTGGCTGTGAGAGATGGGTGCCAGGTATCCAGAACAGTCTGCAAGTGACTCCTGCAGGGATGGGTAGTTCTCCCTGGGGATTCTCTTGGTACAGCCCTGTAGAAGCTGAGTGAGAGGAACCAGAAGCAGCTTGTAGAGGAGGAAGTGCTCCCTCTAAGCTGACCTCTCCTGTAGCTTGTGGTCAGAAGTCAGAACTGCTGGCAGAGCTGCTGCGTTGACCATTTTGGCTCCTGTCCTGCATCCAGCACCATCGTGTCACCATTTGCACCTTCTCACTGCCTCTGAACTAAACCAGGACCTGTCACTGCAGGGTCACCACAGAATTCTGGCACTCTCCAAGCGAGGGGCCAATAGGCCCAGGGCTGCCTTTGAACTGGTCAGTGCTGAGACATGGCCCAGCTGCCTGGTTATTATTTGACTGGGTGATACTGGTGTCACTTGTCCCTCATTGCTTACCTCAACCTTTGCGGGCACTTCTGGGTGAAGAGGAAAAGTGGCAGGTGCGAGGAAGGGTGTATGGATGGAAAAGGTCCCTAGGTATGTGTCATCTGTGCTGGTTGTCCTGAAGGTCTTCTGCTCTCTATTCCCCAGTCTCTGGGGAAGCACCTGTGTGGGATCTTGCTCACTGGTAGCTGGCCTGGCCTTGATCCCAGCAGCCAGAGACAAATCTTCTCCTCCCAGCCCAAGAAGCCTTGGATTTGGTGCAGGCTCCTCATCAAGCTGGCAGGGTGGGGGAGATCTTGAGGAGCAGCTTTCAGAGTGGGCAGCATTCCTCTTAGATATGGGTTGTCTGGCTGGCAGAGACCACCAGTTTGGCGTCATGGGCTCTGAAGGGGGTCCCCCCAAGCATGTGGCTCCTAGGATGGGGCAGACTGTCAACCTCAACAGTTCTGATCCAACAACCCAGTGCAAGGAAGAACCAGGGACATCTCCAGCTCATGTTTGTGCAGTGAGGCCAGGTCCAGCCCACATGCTGTGTACAGGGGAGACGTCAAGGCAGGTGGGAAGGAGCTGTGCCGCCCAGGGCCTGTCCCACAGCACATGGAGCTGTCCTGTCTCTCTCCGGCCCTTGTTTGTGTGCTCCCAGATTGGTTTTGGAGGTGCTGGGAAGCAGAGCATAAGCTGCTTTGCACTGACAGGTTTGGGGTCTCTTGTAATTCCCAAGCATAGATCACTTCATTCTGCTTGCCACAGGGAGGACTTTGTCTTTCCTCACATTTCTGATCACAAATTCCATCAGGCACACAATAAGAGCAAAGGATTTTGGGATTCTGCTCTGCAGAAAAGGGTGCCAGAGAGAGCTGGCAGGAGCTGGAGCTGAGCTCTGTGTTTTGAGATGATGTGCAGTAGTGGGATAGGCTTTCCCTGGCCCTCCACAGGCAGAGCAAATGCAAATGCTTCTGCTTGGAGTGTGCTGGTGAAAAGCTCTGGATTCTGGCTGTGGGTTTTGCTGGAGGGCAGGTCCCAGGTGTAGATCCATCCTCAGGCTCTTCTGCTGGAGCTGCAGGGGACAAGAGCAGATGGTGATCTGGAGTCCCTTTCTGATCCCAGCCCCAGATAGGAACCTGACGGGGCTGGTGTCTCTGTGGAGAACGGGTGTTTGTTGGAGGCCTCGCACCCATGGAAGAGGTGGCGAGGGCAAAGTGGTGGTGTGAGTGCCGGGGTGGGTGGCGGGCAGGCCTGGTGTGTGTCTGCCACTCTGCACTGCATGTTTGCATGGCTGCGGTGACTCGCTTCCATCCCACCTCTGTGAACTAATCGCTCTTTCTTCCTTTCTGTGTTTTTTCTCTACACTCTCTGTAGCTGCCTGAAAATGCTCAACTTGTGGTGAGTCCCTCTCTCCAGTCCACATGCAAGGGGGAGCGGACCAGACTAGACTGGGGTTGGCAAAACCAAACCCACCAAACACTAAAAAGGCACAAAGTCAAAGCCAACCCAGAGCTGTTTTGATTTTAGGACCATGTGCAATATTGGGGAGGGCATGGGCTGTGTCCGACCGGCCACACTAGGCTGAGGGATTCAGCTGATCTCTGAATGGATGGATGCAAAATTGGATTTTAATCCTTTCCTATTTGGCTTTCCATCTCCCCCAAACGTTTATGTCTGTGAGCAGATGATGCCTGATGGAGTTGGGCAGAGTCAGGCCTAGGCTGGCTGAGCCTCTTGCAGGAATTCCTCACGCAGACGGTTACAAAGGGAAAACCCTGCACTGGGTAATGAGGAGAGGGCCAGTCACTTCCTTGGAAAGTCTCCTCTTGGAGAAGCACAGACCAGAGAGGATGGAAGGACAAGGCCAGGGAGTCCTCATTAGTGACAGAGCCCCTACTCAGAGGGGGTGGGTGGGAGGTGGCTCCTTTCCAGCCAGCTGAGGTGCAGGTGAATGGGCTTCTCCAGGAAAGAAGGGGTGGAAAGGTTGGGGTTAGCACTGGTCCAAGCCCAGCTTGGGGCTTTATCAGGGTTTTGAAGCTGCAGCTGTAGTGTCCCAGTCTCAGGTTGTCCCAGGAGGTACCCCTTGGGGAAACGACGTACCCAGTAAGTGGAGGACCAAGCAGACACTCAGATGGGTTTGTAGGTGCCAGGGAAGGCTGATGGGTGGGAATTGCCATAGAGTGAGGGGACCAAGCCCGTTTGTGGTGAGGAATGTCCTCGTTGGATGGGAGACTGACTCTGCCCTGCTCTCCATAGGCATTGCCTCCAATATCTCTGGCATCTCTGGCTTCTCTGTATGTCATAGTCTGGGGCTGTTCTCTTGGGCATCGTCTGCATGCAGAGAGATCACGTTCTGTAATTGTCAGCCTGCCTTATCCTTTTATTTTGGTGTTTTGCCTCTGCCTGTCTGAACTGCCAGGACTTCTTTTCCTGAACCCTTCCCTGGACCTCTGAGTAAGAGTCTAAAAAGACAGTCACAAGGAAAACCAGACAGAAGTCAGTCAGCTCCCTTTGTTCGGTGCCCAAGAAGTCGAGTGCTGCTCAGCCCCTTCTTCCCTTACCCGCTGCATGCAAAACCATCACTCATGCATCCTCCATCCTCTCCCTGTGACGTCCCCCTTACTCACCATCGCCCAAGCCATAAAGGAAGGTGGCTACTGTGGGAGAGAAATACTGTGACAGGCTAAAGCAGGAGATGGGGGCAGATGGCCTGGGACAACAAAATGTCAGGGCAGTCCTGGGGTGGGAGTTCCAGCCTTGGCCGGGGGTGCTGAGGTGGCACACAAACACCTCAGGGCGGGTGGGCAGCAATGGAGGCATCACTTGCCCTGCAAGGACAAGGGCTTTGCGTTTCTCCTTGTCCCACATCCAAACTGGGCCTGTTAAGGAGCCTAGAGACAAATCATGGACATCAGTCTGTGCAGTGATAGGGGTCCCTCCTCTTGAGGGGCTGTGGGAGCTCTCCACGTCACAGGGAGAGTTGTTTGTTCTCCCAAGCAGTCGATCTTTGCTGGCAGGCTCAGCTCACAGCGGGTGGTGCTCACCCATCGCTTTTGCACCCTGGAGTGAGGCTCGTGCACCCAGGGACAAGCACCTGGATGAGAGTTTCTCCAGCTCTGAAAGGACAGGGGTATAATGCTGACATTCCATGAAGGACCCAGCGAAAAATAGTTTGGAGAAGACGTTAGAGTGGTTTGGAATGTTTTTAGCCTATACTAGATGGTTGTAGGGAAAAAAAAAATGGTCTTTGCATCCTCATGTTTGCCTGCCAGAGCTCAAGGAGTGTTTGAACAACGCTCTCATGCACATGGTTGGATTCTTGGGGCTGTCCTGTGCAGAGCAAGGAGTTGGACTCAGTGATCCTTGTGGGTCTCTTCCAACTCAGGATCTTCTATGATTCAGTGGTCTACTCTGGTTGCTTATCCAGGCATCCCTTCCAGCAACCTGGAAGAGCAGTCTTCCAGGATCACCCGGGCTTCTCCAGGGACGGCTGTCCAGACAAATGGAGAAAGACGTGTAGCTTGGGAGAACTCTTACAGATGTGCAGAGAATTCCTGACAGTGGGCTCAGGGTAGAAAGGTCGATACATGTTCAGTGCCAAGGAATTCTGTAGGAAGCCAGCAGGAGTATAGGATCTGGCCAGCTGCTCCCAGTGTATCCCACAGGGAACCCACCGCTCCTCACGGTTCGGCTGCGTTGGGCGTTCCTCTCCCCACCTCAGCCTCCACTCTCCATCCTTCTTGCTTCCCCTAATCCTCTGCACCTCCCTCGCATCGGATGGGGGAAGAAGCAGGGGTTCTGCATCCCAGCACTGAGTGATTGATCTGAGGTGGAAGCTCTGGTTATCATGAAAGGTTCAGTAAAGAAACCTGGTCCCTGAGCCGAGGTCTCTTTGGAACTTGTTTTTTTTAGTGAACGGTGGTGAAAACCGTGTGTCTCGTGGCTGGGAAGAGCAGCCAGGGCTCGCTGTCCCAGTCCGCTTCCTCTGGGGTGTGACAGAGCGAGTGGAGCACCTGGGTCCCTGTTTTACTGCTTTCCCAGATGGCACCTTGTGTTCCTGCTCCAGTGGAGCCTGGGAGGGAGAAGCCCGGCCGGCACTGTGGGGCCTGGCAGTGGGACACCCCAGCTGGCCGTGGCTGGTCTCTCAGTCTGGGCTGGTGGTGTCATCCACCCACCAGCACCTGCCCCCCGTACTGGCAATGTGGTGGGGCCTGGGCCGGGCGGGCAGAGGTGCTGTTGCATGAGGACAAGTAGGGGGATGGTGGGGACATGGTGGGGACATCGCAGGGACATCACAGGGTGCCGGGCACGGGGCTGACTCTCCTTGTTCTTTGTACCCCAGGTGCTGCTGCTTCTTTAAGAGGAAACGGAAGAAGACGGCTCAGCGTCACAAGTGACCGAAGCCTCCTGGGCCTTGCAGGAACCACCATGCCTGCAGCTCCTGCCCTGTCTCCCTGGAAGGGGCTTCTCTCTAGGAGGGAGGATGAGGAGGAGGAGGCATAGGAGAGGAAAAAAAACAAAACAAAGCAAAACAAAAAAAACAACAAAAACAAAAACAAACAAGTGACATTTTAAACCAAAAAGAGAAGAAAACGTTCCAAAACAAACCACTCTGGGGTGGATCTGCTGAATGGTCTCCCTCATTCACTCCAAGCCTGAAGCTCCTTTTGGGACCAGGACTGCGGCTGGCTCAGGTCTTGGTCGCCCTGGGAGGGGGGCTGGCTGGCTGACCCTCCTTCCTGTTGTTTACGGCGAAGGCATCGTTCACACAAACCTGAGGACTGTGCTTAGTTCTTGCTCACTGTCCTCCCCTCCCTCCCCTGCACTCTGCTCCTCTGTCCTCCTCCCTCCTTAATTAAGTGAAGAAATCCCATAGGCTCGATTGGCTGTGGAGAGGGCAGGAGGATGCAGGGCAGGCAGGAGAGTTGCTGGGAGAAGGGCCTGACTGCTGCAGCAGGAATAGACAGGTTCCCTCTGTGGCTCCTTGGGAACAGTTACACTGTAATGTGCAAGCTGTGAGAAATTTGCAATCTACTGTTCCAGTTAGGGGGTTTTTTCCGGCTCCCTTGACACCTCCCTCCTCTGACAGTAACAGAGCAGTGTGGATTGTTTTAAAGAAGCTGACGTCGTTGCACTTTTTATTATTTTTAGCATTTACAGATGCACATTGTATCTGTGGATCTCTGCGTGGCCGCGCCAGCGCAGGCAGACATCCAGCGGGGAGGACGGTGGGGTGCACGGAATGCCCTTGAGTGGGGATGTCCAGGACCCTCGTGCCAGTCTCGGGCTCCCAACACCTACCTTGGGCTGTGCACTGAGGAAAGCATACTTGAATTTCCAATCACCCTTCCTAGCTGCCAGTGAATGTCCTTTCCATGGTTTCCTACACCGTGCCTGACCCAGCTGGCTGGGAGATGTGAGGCTGTCGCCCAACGTGGGCCGGAGGGAGCAGCATTGGCTTTGCCGAGCCCGATGAATTTGTGCTGGTTTAAGAGGTAGATCAGGATTGAGGTTCCTGAGAAACGGCCGTTTCCTGAAGTCTGGGCGTTTCTTGGTGTGGGCAGCCAGGCAGCCTTCCCAAATCCCTCCTTGGGGTGGTTGGTAACCTTCTGCAAGAACGCATTAGTGGGAGCAAAGTTTCCCCAGCAGGGGAGAGGATATTTCATGCCTTAACACTGATGCCATCTCCCGATGGTCAGATAGGTTTGACTGGAATCGCCTTCACATCCTCTCTGTCAGCACGGGGAAGGCGCAAGTTCGCCCACACTGTCCCACCCCCGGAGCAGCCACGGTTCTCCTGCACCACTTTGAGCCAAACCAATAGCAAGGAAAAGGCTTGGGGTGCTTTTCACATGCAGAAAAACAGAGAAATCTTGCATCCAACTGCAGCATTTCCCAAATTGGAAGAGATGAGGCTGCCAGGGGTTACTGGAGAGGTGTCAAGGCTATGGGAGAACTCAGGCAGCTTTGGGGAGGTTGTGAATAGGTTCCTTCGCCTTTGTTTTTCCATGTGTGACACCAGACCAGGCTGGAACTGTTTACTTGTCATAAACTCGGGTCTGGCTTACCCCAAAATCCCAGAGAGTATGAAGGGAGGAAACGGAGAGACTAGACCTCATTACTGTTTATTCAATTTAATCATAATCTGCATAGCTTGGAGTTCACCGAGCGGCATTGCCAGGAGGTTCAGTTTCCCTGGCTGGGTAGGAGCAGGCTTAGAGGGCAGGAGATCAGCCTGGGCAGTGAGCTCTGGGCTTGCTCCTCATGCATTCCTGAGTCAGACAGACACTGGTGTGGTGCCAGGGTGGAAAAGCCTTGCTCCTGGCTGGGATCCCCGCAGGGTGTCTTCTCCATTCTCCTCTGCATTCTCTCCATGCCTTATCCCAATGAGCACGATGGAGGCGCAGAGCCCTCAGCTCACACATGCACCTCTTTCCCCCTTAGAAAGCACTTTTCCTCCAGCCGGGCCATGGGCCAGGGCAGGAACGGGGCAGGAAGGGCATCGCTCACCTCTCGCAGGCACGTGCCACGCTTGCGGCCCTATCCCCTCCTGCCACAGGGAGGACGTGGCCATGGTCACATTCCACCTTTCTCTTTCCAAATTCCTCTGCTGCCAGTGGCTGCCAGAAGCCGCATCTCTGGCACAGGCATTCCCCTCTCTGCTGTAGGAAACCATGGTTTGGCATCTTGGGAGGGGGGTCCAGGGGTACAGGCGCTCCCTGGGGAGCCACCCTGCCCACTGCTGACGGAGCCAGGCCCTGAGACACTTCTGTTGCTGCCCTCCCAAGCCCCACTAAGTGCCTGTCACCAGAACTCGATTCCTTCTGCATCTCCTGCCGTGTTTGGTCATTCCTCGCTGCCTCCGCTCAAGGAGCAGCTTGTAGTTGCAGCATATGTAAGTGTTTGCAGGGTGAGGGAGGGCGGGGGGGAAAGGGGCCATCTCAACAGGTTTTGTTCTTAAATGTTTTTGGTTTCTTTTGTTTCGGGTTTTTTTTTTGTTTTTTGTTTTTTTTAAGTGAATGTATTTGATTGTTTAGAAACTTTCCTGACCTTGTTTTTAAGTGGGTTGGTTTGAAAGCTGTTTCATGGTGACCCACTACAGCTTCTCTCCGGAGATACGGTGTTCTTTTAATCCTACAATGATGTGTTTGTAGGGGAGGACTGTCCCCCCACGGCATGCTGGTAATGCTCACTTGTACCAAGCCCTCTTGCACTATAATCGTACGTTGGACTCTTCAAAAAAGGGCAAAGATGTGGGGTGGCTTTTTAACAAAAAAATTCAAAAAAGAAAGAAAATAAAGCAGGTTAACAGCAAGTCCTGTGCTTGAGGGAACCGCTGTCCCCAGGGAGCTCGGAGGTGACGAGGAGACGCAGGCAGACTGAGCCAGCCATGCTGTGGTAGGATGTAGGGCATTAACCTGGGCAATCCCTCCTCTCCTTGCTGGGAGCGGTTGGCAGCCGGGAGACGCCGGGCAAGGGGAAGGCTCTCGGGGGCTCCCTGCGCGGGTGCCTCCGACGCTGCTCTCGGCCCACCAACGTTGCGATGCAGTCTTCTGAGGTATCAAGTGAGATGATTTTTTTTTTTTTTCAATAAAACATTGCACTGCTGCATTGTTCTCCATGAATTGATGTATTTATTACCTCAACCTGACCACGGTGCTTGTGTTTTGTTGTCATGTGGCTCTGCTGGGCACTTGTGTCACCCTCCGCTCCCCTTGGAGGGGACAACGCATGGGTGGGACCTTGTGGGACCTTCTCAACGCTTCTTGCTTTACAGTTATGGGCAGTTCAGCCCCACAGAGCTTAGCCAAGGTGCAGTGGCACCAATTTCCCTTCTCCCTGGGCCCGCACATTCCCACTTCAGCTGTGTCCTGGAATGCAGGATGCCTTGTCCTGAGGCAGCCCTTGAGAGGGACCACAGGGAGAGGGGTACTGGGACCTGCCGCCCTGGCAAGGCTGTTGGATAAAAATTGAAGGAAGGAGTGAGAGAAGCCCAAATTTCTCTTAAATACCAGGAGAGGCCAGGCTGGAAGTACATGGCATTGTCTGTGGTGTTGAAGGTGTCCATGTTCAGCTTAGCACCATCACTGAAGATGTCATTGCCCATAGCAGGGGTTGGACCTGTAAAGGTCCCTTCCAACCCAACCCAGTCTGTGATTGCAAATCCTGGAGTTGGTTGAACATGTGGGAATTATGTTTTCATCAAGTCTGGATCAGTGTCAATCCCTAAAAAGAAAAATCTCAAAGGTGAAGATGCGGGTTCCAAGGGTCAGGGAGGGAACATTTGAGGTTCATCTCCTTGTCAGAGTACACATGTCCCAAGACAAATTTTTGGGAATGGGAAATGAAAGCACATGCTAAAAATGGTACATTTAAGGCTGGGAATTATGGGGGAAAATGTCACACGAGAGATCACAGTGTGGAGCAGGTTCCAAGTGTGGGAACATCTTGGTTCAGGTGCAGGTGTCTCTGTGCAGGGACAGTACCAGCTGCTCTCAAAGGTGGTTTGGCTCTCGGGTGGCATCTCTTTAACGCAACTGCTCAGACATTGACCCGCAGCCATTTGGCTCGCCGGGGGCTCGGCTCGTCCTCCCGCCGCAGGCAGGGGCACCGAGCGGTCACCGCCTTCGGCCGCTCGATGTCCCCCTGCCCCGGGGGCCGCCGCTGCCGCTACTGGCGACACACCGGGCCCGGGGACAGCGGCCCGGGGGACAAACCAAGGATGCACCGGGCCCGGGGACAAACCGGAACACACCAGGAACAGGCCGGGACAGCGGCCGCGGCTCGCCTCAACTGCTGCTCTCCGGCCGCATCCATTGGCCACCGCTATCCCCGGTCCCGCCCCTCTCCCACCGCCTTCCCCTCAGTGGCCAATCATCGCAGCGTTCTGCTTCTGATTGACAGCACCGCGGCCGCGCAGCGAGGGGCAACGTGGCAGACGCCCGCGCTCCGCCCGGCCGGGAGGTGCCACGTTCCCCCCCTGTAGCCGCGGTTGGTTGCGCCCGGGAGGGTGGAGCGGGCGGGCGCGCGGCGCGGGCGGTACCACGACGCGGCGCGGGCGGGGGGTGTCCGGCGGGCGTG
>VZTE01004405.1:579943-599239 GCA_013397775.1 Eulacestoma nigropectus
AGCAGCCGGAAGGGGGGAGGAGGTTGGGGACAGCTTGGCCCAGCTCTGAGGAAGCTGAGGTGGGGGGGCCTAGGCTGAAGGGCTGGGTTGGGGGCGGACCCAGCTGGGGTGAGTGGTGAGGCTGGTAGGGAGGATGCAGCCAGGGCGGTGGGGCACCAACCAACCTCACCCAGGGAGGTTTTGGGCCTGGTTCGAGTTGGTGAGTTGGACTCTGGGGGGCGGGTTGGCCCAGCAAGGTGAGTCTGGCTCCCCTGATCCTCCCTAACCTTCCTCTGCCCCCCATAAGGTGTTCTTCGACCTGCGGATCGGAGAGGAGGATGTGGGCCGCGTCGTTATCGGGCTCTTTGGCAAGACGGTGCCCAAGACGGTGGAGAACTTCATGGCCTTGGCCACCGGAGAGGTGAGGGGTGTGTGGCGCCCTGGGCCTCACCTGCCCCTGCTCAGGTCCTGCTCAGTGCCCTGGGGTGGTGCTGGGGCCACAAAGCTCTGGTCCACCCCTTCACCTCACTCCATGTTCTCCTTCCACACCTCCAGAAAGGATTTGGCTTCAAGGGCAGCAAGTTCCACCGTGTGATCAAGGACTTCATGATCCAGGGAGGAGACTTCACTCGTGGCGATGGCACTGGAGGTAACTTGGTGGATCCAAGTCACTGTCTTGGAGTGAGACAGCAGCCATGATTCCAACTACTGCAGGGCTGTCCCTGGGACCAGTGTAGAACTGGAGCTTGGTGGGAACAAGTGGGCATGGAGCTCACAGAGATGTGGCCTTGGAGCAGAGCTGAGTGCTGGGGTAACTGGGGTGCTGGGAGCCTCCTGCTTCAGTCCCTCAGGGGCATGACACCCCTGCCCAGCTCCTGGGCAGCTCCAGCTCCCTTCAGCAGCCCGTCTCATGTATCTCTGTGGCATCAGTGCTGCTCCTGCTCTGGAATTGCTAATTCCCCCAGCCAGCTTGTTTTGGAGCTACCACCACCATCACCCCTATCCCGATATATTCCATGAGACCACTGCAGCCTTTTTGTCCCCACCTTTAGGAAAAAGCATCTATGGGGACCGCTTCCCTGACGAGAACTTCAAGCTGAAGCACTACGGGCCGGGCTGGGTGAGCATGGCCAATGCCGGCAAGGACACCAACGGCTCCCAGTTCTTCATCACCACCGTGAAGACGCCGTGGCTGGACGGGAAGCACGTGGTGTTTGGCAAAGTGCTGGAGGGCATGGTGAGGGATGGGAGAGGGAAAGGGAAAGGGAAAGGGGTTGGTGCTCCGGGGAGAGTGGGACTGGGCAGGGGTTGGCTGAGCTGGCTCTGCCCGTGTGTCCCACTCTTACGCTCTGCTCCACCCAGGACGTGGTACGGAAGGTGGAGAACACAAAGACGGACAGTCGGGACAAGCCCCTCAAGGACGTCACCATCGTCGACTGTGGCACCATCGAGGTGGAGAAGCCGTTCGCCATCGCCAAAGAGTGACGGGACCAGGCCCTGCCAGGCTCTGAGGGGCTGTGGGATGGGGGCTGCTGTGCTCCCCCTGCTCCGGGGCCACTGAGTCCTGCTGTGTCCCAGTGCCCAGCCTTTCTTCCTGCTGCCTCCCAGCCAGTGGGACGGGGTACAGGCTGCTCTTCCATCACTTTTGTAAGAAGCACATGCACCAATAAATGTGACCAATGTGTTTTTTAAAGAGCTGCCTCTCTCCTGCCTTTGGAGGGGTGCAGATCACTCTGCATTCCTCACCCAGATGCACCCTCCAACCTTCCTTATTCACATCTCACCCAGCTGGGAGCAGTGCCACAGTTGGTCCTGGGTTTGCTTTGCAGAATTCCACAGCACAGCACTTTGCCAGTCAGTCAAATCCAAGAGATTTATTGCACCAAAGCCTGGATGCAGAGAGGTTTTCCAGCACCATTCAGCATCCAAAGGCTCCTACTGCAAGCCCAAAACAGCAGGGGGGAAGGCAGAGCTCCTGCTCTCCCAACAAAGGCACTTTGCATGGTGGTGAGAGAGCAGTTCCCAACATCCCTTTGGCTTCTCCCACTGTCCCCTTGGGTTCTCCCACTATTTCCCTGCCCCAGCCCAGCAGGGAGGAGTGAGTTTTCACCACAAGGATCCTTTCCTCACCACTACATCCCTGGGTGCTGGCTGGTTATCTGAGAACTCGTCATTCCAGAGGCTCGGGGCACTGCCTGGCCGGGGATACAGCTCAGGGGGAGGTAGAGGCCCTGCAGGACCCCAGTGAGGACAGTGCTGGGGAACAGGTCTGCAAGGAAAGGGGGGTGCTGGAGCAGCTTGTTCCCTCCTGGGCCTCATGAAAGGAGAAGCATGTTTGTGGGGCCCAGAAGAGCTTTTGGAGACCTGCTCCATGGCCCTGCTCCTTACCGGTGCCGTGTGGCCGCACATAGGGATCCGAGCAGAAGCTGACGATGGGGCGCTGGGAGGGCAGGAGTCTGGTGCTGCTGTGGAAGAGACATCAGCCCTCAGCCTGTCCCCACTGTCCCCAACCCCACGTACTTGGGGTGCCTAACACAGGGCAGAGGGAGAATCCCAGTGCCATGCGGGATAACCATGGTGCCGGCAGAACTCATCTACTCACGGGGGGCTGCTGGCCTTGGGGATCTGCTGCCACCGCCGCACCTTCAGGAAGTCCAGGACGTCCTGGGGCACCTCCTTGTTGTGGTACAGCACTCCCTGCAGTGCTCCAGGGAGGTCAGCACCCCAAAAACCATCCCAAACCCACCACCATGGGTTCCTCACCCCAAAATGCCCGCCCCGAACCTGCCATATGCTCCTCACCTGCAGGTAGAGCTCCAGGCCCTGCCGGCGCTGCTCCAGCACTTTGGGCATCCAATTGGGGACATGGCGTGGGGGGAAGTCAGGGACCTTGCAGGTCTTCTTGATCTGGGGAAGAGTGTAGGGGCATGAGGGCAGGCCACAGAGGATGAGGCCAGGCCTCACATGTCCCCTTCCTGTGGAACCGGGGGGTCTCACCCTCTTGTGCAGTGCCTGGAACTCGCTGTAGCGCTTGGTCACCATGTGCCGCCGGCCATTGCACAGCACCTCCACCCGGAACACCTGTGACAGGGACAGACACTCATCAGCCCCAGCCTCACCAGCCCCAGCCTCACCATCCTTGCTGTTCTCACCTTCCTCACCATCCTCATCAGTCACAGCCTCATCACCCTCACCATCCTTGCCACCCTCACCATCCTCATCATCCTCACTCATCAGCCTCACCATCCTCATCAGTCTCCCAGAGTAGGTAGGAGCCTCTAACTCACACACCTGGGGAGGGCACTTGGGACCCTCTACCCCCATTTGTCCAGGACAGGCAGAGTCCCCCAACCTCCAGGGCAGACCCCCAACACCCCCATGGCCAATGGGGGCACCATGGGACCAGGCAGGACTCCCAAAAGCAGATGGGATGCCCGTCTCCCCTCCTGAGGGGAACACAGCAAGGTGTGACATCCCAACCCCCACCAAACCTGGCCAGACAGTTGGGATCCCGGGGCTGGCAGGGACCCCCAACACCTTGGGGTGTGCAGGGACACCAGGAAGGGGCACACGGGGACCTCAAACCAATGGGACAGAGGGAGACAACCCATCTTTTCCCAAGGCATGTGAGGCCCCCTACCCAGGGATAGTCATGGAGCTCCACCCTCCTGGGAAAGGCAGGAGAACCTTTTCTTTCCCCACAGGGCCTGAAGGAACCTCCAGACCAGCGGTCCCTCCACTCCACTCCCCAGGGCCAGTGGGGATCCCCCAGGCCAGGGACACCCCCTGCTTTCAAGGGTGGACCCCTGAGGACAGACAGGGTCCTCCATCCCACAGTGCCACAGGGGATCCCCAAGTAGAAGGGCAGAAGACCCACCTCAGAAAGGAACCCTGTGGGGACCTCTGCCCAGCACCTCCTGGGCCAGGGACCCTCATCCCCTCCCCTTCAAGGGCTTTGTATCCCCCTCCCCAGAAAGGGATCCACGAGGACAGCTGGGGACTTCTCCTCCTCAGGGCAGATGGTCCCATCTGCCCCTCTCTCCCCCTGCCTCCTCACTCGCCCGGATAGTTGGGACCCCTGGGAGCAGGTCGGACTGCTGGGAACCCCCCAAGCACTTGGAGGATGTGGGAACACCCCGGTGGGCACTTGAGGACCGCCACACCCTCCACCATCCAGGGCAAGCAGGCACCCTCATGCCCAGGGCAGAGGGGGCACCCAGAGACAGACAGGGACTCACCAACACCCTGGGGCCAGAGGGGACCCCATGGGCCAGGGACCACCCTTGTGATCCCAGGTGTAAAGAGTGCTCTAACAGGGACCCCTCAGGGGCACTTGGATCCTGCCCTCCTGGGGGAAGGACATATCCCCATCCTGGGGGCACAGAAATATGACATGGACCCTTGGGAACAGAGGGGACACCTTTGCCAGCAATGCCCCTCCCCCACCCCTTCCAGGGGTACAGGGTCACTGTCTGTCCCTCCGTCTCACCCCAGCAGGGATCCCCTGGATGCAGGCAGGGACAGCCAGTCCCGGGGATTTGGGGACACCCGGGGGGACACTTGGGGACATCCCACCCCTGGGGCAGATGTGGGACACACATCCCTGGGGCAGATGGGGGTACCCAGGGATAGACAGGGACCCCGTATGCCTCTGGGGCCAGAGGGGATTCCCAGGGTAGAGGAACATCCCCAGTATCAAGGACATAGGGTGGCCCCTGGGCTACCCCTGGGACAAGTGAGGTACCCCAGCGACACTTGGGGACCCCCAATCCCTGACACACATGGAGATACCCTCCCGGGCAGATGGGGACCCCGTGGGACTGACAGGACCCCAGAACAGGACCCCAGGGTGGGCAGAGACCCCTGGGGCAGGTCGGGTCCTCCCAGGGATACTTGAGGACCTCCAACCCTTGAGGCTGGGACACTTCAGGGTTGCCTGGGGGGACCAGAGGACCTCGAGATCCAGGGCAGGTGGGGCACCCCAGGGAAGGAAGGGAGCCCCCAACCACGGGGGCTATAGAGACCTCTCCCCCTTTCAAAGGTAGAGGGTCTGTGCTCCCACTGGCTGGGAGCCCCCAGGGACAGGCAGAGACCTCCACCCCCCTGGCCCTCCCCCAGGCCAAAACAATCTCACCCTGCCCGTGTCCCCCATCCCCTCTTTCAAGGGCAATGGGTCCCCATCGGCAGGGACCCCTGTGGGGACCTCCACCTGGAACCCCTGGGTCAGGGACCCCCCTGTGTCTGTCAGGGGTATTTGGGTTCCTCCAACCCCAGGGGCAGGGACACCCCCACCCCGGGGGCAGAGGGCGGTACTTGGGGACAAACAGGACATGGGGGAGGTGAGACAGACAGAGCCCTCCAGCCCCTGGGTTCGGGTGGAGGCACCGCCGGGCAGGGGGAGAGCGCTGGGGAGAGGCAGAAACCTCCAATCCCTTGGGAAAAGGGGGCCCACCGTCACGCCCCTATCCCCGCAGCCAAGGGGGTGGGGGCAGGCAGGATCCCGCACACCCGGGGCCAGAGAGGACTCCCGGACCAGGGACAACCCCCTTTCAAAGGTAGAGGGTCTGTGTCTGCCGCCGGCAGGGACTCCCCAGGGACAGGCAGCAACCTCCACTCCCAGGGCACGTGGGACACCCCTGGGGCACAGGGAGACAAATCCCCCCGGGAACATGGGGTGACCCCCTCGTGGGAACCTGGGGCCCTCCCGTCTCAGGGCAGCTGGGACCCCCCCCAGAGCAGGGACACCCCCTCCCCGGCAGAGACCCCTGGAGAAAGGCAGGGACCTGCACTCCCGGGCAAGGCGGGGGACGCTTGGGGACGACCGGAGACCCCCAGTCCCAGGGGCGGGGGGAGACACCCCCACCCACCCTTCCCTGTGAGCAGCCAAACCCCCACCCCCGCAGCAGCACGGGGACCCCGAGCCCCGCACAGCCCCGGCCCTCACCGTGTGCGCCCGGTCGGGGCTGCGCGCAGCCGCCGGGGGCTCCGCCGCGGGGATGGACACGGCGATCATGGCCCGGGCCGGGGGAAACGCGGGCGGGGCGGGACCGCCCCGGGCGCCCACGGCGGGACAGCCCGGGGACGGCCCTGCGGCCCCGCTCCAGCACTGGGGGAGGGGGCAGCGGAGACGCCGCAGGGACCCGGTTTGCAGGGATAAGGGGAAAGGAAAGTGGGAAGTCAGCCCAAGCTGCCTTTTCTCTTTTTTACGGCAGAAAGGGTATCGGTTTTGATAAAAAAAGGAAAGGGGGAAAGGGGCAAACCTAACCCCGGTAAGGGGAGGGGGCAGGAGCACCACTCCATGGAGGTAGGAGCTGCACCACGGATTTCTGGGGAATGCCATAAAGTGGGATTGCTACAGAGCCCCGCTGAGCTCAGATCCTAAAACCGGCTCCCGCTGGAAGAAAGGCAGAGAGCCAAAGCCTAATCAAGAGCGGGGACAGGTGGGCAGAGCAGTGTCCAAGGTCACCCCTGTCCCGTCACAACACGGGGGAGGCTCTGCTGCCTCCCTCACCATCCACGGGCTGCACGGTTACCCCTCCCCGCTCCCACCCCGAACACCCAGAGCCTGTTTGCCCTGATAGAAGTTTTATTACAGAATTTTAATGGCACTGCAGGAGTAAGATAATTCATTAGAGCCTTAAAATCCAGCCTGAAAAATAGATATTTGCCAGATCTCATTAACCCCCTGGCTGCGGGTCTGGTCTGGAAGCAGGAAACTAATTTCTCTTCAGTAAGAAAATATATGTTGCTAAATGAAAAATATACAGTTAGAAGAGTTACTGGCTTGCAAGCTGCTCATCTGGGGATGACACCTCTACCAGCTCCAGCATGTGGAACGAGGGGTCGCTCACGTGGAAAAGAGGAGGAGGTATAATGTATATAAAAAAAAAAAAAAAAAAAGGCAAAATTCAGGTTTGTTTGCTCGGTCCAATTAAGAAATGGCCTTGGCTTCGGGCAGGAACGCTTCCCAGTACTTCACCAGCTGCAGGGAAGAGAGGGAGAGAGTCAGGAGCCTTCAGGATGGAGCTGCAGTGAGGGGGTCATGCTTGAGAGGTTCACAAGCTTGGCCTGAACTTGGAGGTAAAACCTCATCAGGGACCACTCACCTGCTGCTGAGAGTTCAGTAACGTCTCAAGGTATTTTGTGACGTGGTTTCTGAAATCCTTAGATTTCTCTCTCTGCAACAGATGGGCATGAGGCTGGACCAACCACCAAAACCCTCCAGATTTTGGGAGGGGGAAGGAGAAACCACCAGGATTTTCCTGTTCCTCCTGGGGTCCCAGGAGGAGATCAGCACAAGGGACACGGAGGATCTCTGCCCACCCACCTTCATTTTAATGGAGTTGCTGTGGGGAAGCCCCCTCTGAGCCAAAAGCCCTCAGCAATGCCCCAGCTCACACAGGTTGGGATTTAGGGATGCTGCTGTGCCAGGAGCAGGGCCAGGAGCCCGGGTCAGCCCCAAGGCACTTAGGGCTGCCCTAAACGTACCTCAAACCGTATCACTTCCTTGCGGATGACGGCAGAAATCCGCTCAAAGTCCCTTTCGTACTGTGTCACCCGGGACTCCCACTGCGGAGACAGGAAGTGCACTGTTTCGGGGCAGGGGAAGGAACACCTATCCCCCTCTCCACGGGGGTTTGGAGCCATGACTGTACATGTGAGACGTGTTGCTGGAGCAGAGCCTGGTGTTTCCAGCCCTTGTCACCACCTTGGCATGGAAGTCATGGGAGGCGGGACCACGAGCAGCCCCTCCTGCAGCTTTGCTCAAGGCTGGCTTAGCCCTTGGTGCAACTTGGCCACAGACACCCATCCCTCCTGCTCAGGAGGTGCTCCCAGCCCAGAAGGTCCCCCACTGGAGCACAGAGGGCAGGAGCACAGCAGAGACCCCACGCTCCATTCCCTACCTCCGAGATCTCATCCTTGGCTTGCTGCAGCTTGTCAGGTTTGTTGGCCCACAGCAGCCTGGCTTCCATCTCCCTCTTCTTCTGGAGCATGGTCTGGGCATCCTGCCACCGCTGCCAGGTCTTCATGCGCTGGTCAAAGGCTCCCTGGAGGGGAGGAGGGGCAGAGGTCAAGCTCTGCGCTACAGCTGCACCGAGAGCCGGCTCCAAGGGGCTCTCCTGACAAGGGGACACTTACCAAGGGGACACTGGAGGTCCTGGACCAAAGCTGAGCCAGAACAGAGATTGGGTCCTGCTCTGGAGCACCCACAGCTCCCATAGAGACCAGTGGACCAAGGATATGGTGTTCTGGCCTCTGTGGCAGGGTGTGTTTGGGGCAAGAAGGGGTCAGCCTGCCAGACTTGCTGCTCCCTTGGGATTGGTTCTTCCCAGTGCACCAGACGGGCTGTGTGGACTTGATGCCCAGGTTCAGGAGCATCAGGACTCAGGCTCTGCCCCAGCAGGCACTTGGCAGGTCTATTTTCACCACCTCCATCACAGGTTACTAGCTCACAGCTGTAGCCTTCACCTCTGGAAGGGCTGGGGTCACCCACAAGCCATGAACCTGCTCCACATCCCCTCTGGAGAACAGCAGCATGGCCAGGCCTCACCTACAACCATCTTCCAACCTAACCAGTGCACACCTGGACAACCAGCAAGTTTTCCCTCTGCCTGAAGAGGCCATGCCCTGTGTGCCCTCTGCCATGTCCTGTGCTTGAGTTTGGAAGACCTCCTGGCATCCCTAAGCCTAAGATGGGTAAGAGGAGCAAGAGCAAAGGAGTCCTTACCCTTACAACCGAGAGCAGGCGGATGTAGTCCCCTAGGAGCTCAGCCAGGAGGAAGAAGTCATTGTTAGCCTGTTCATGGTGCAGCTGCTCAATCTTCTCCTCCACCTCAGCCAGCTGGGACAACGCCCGGGATAGGGCCGTGTTGTCCTCCGAGCTTCCCAGCATGGCCAGACTCTTGGCAAACTGGGCTGTGTTCAATGCCAGCTCTGGGGAATGGGATGAGGGTCAGGAGATGGACCTGGCTGCTCCAGGTGCTTCCCAGCACAGAGTTCAGCCCATGGAGCTGCCTTTCCATAGCTCCAGGAGATATCAGCTGGAAGAGCCAGCACTGGCTCGGTCCGAGCCAGCAGCTTCCAGCCATGAGGAGAAGGGAAGCAGCCGAGTGGGAGGACAGGCACAGCTTTGCAGAAGTCAGTCAAAACATGCAGAGGAAGGAAAACATTCCCACTCCCAGAGGACATCTTGGAAGGAATAAATAAGGTCAGCTCTGCTCAGGTTTGCTACAGAGCCTTCATTCCCATGAGGACAGGCTGAGGGAATGGGAGTTGATTAGCCTGGAGAAGAGAAGGCTCCAGGGAGACCTTAGAGCCCCTTCCAGTGCCCAAAGGGGCTCCAGGAGAGCTGGAGAGGGACTTCAGTCAAGGGATGGAGGGACAGGATAAGGGGAAGGAAATGTCCTCCTACTGACAGGAGGCAGGGATAGATGGGATATTGGGAAGGAATTGTTCCCTGTAAGGGTGGGGAGGCCCTGGCATAGGTTGCCCAGAGAAGCTGTGGCTGTCCCATCCCTGGAAGTGTCCAAGGCCAGGTTGGACAGGGCTTGGAGCACCCTGGGCTAGTGGAAGGTGTCCCTGCCCATGGCAGGGGGGGTTGGAACAAGATGGACTTTAAGGTCTCTTTAGCCCTAAGCCATCCTGGGATTCTGTGATCCCACAGGACACAGGTTCCCTTCCACACTACCATCCCAAGCTTGCAGAGCTGGACAGAACTGGGGTGACCATTTTACATCTGTCTCCCATGAGGAAGGGACAGAGAGTCCTTTATGGCACTGTCCCACCTCCTGGGAAGTGTCCCTGGGACACGTGGCCCTGGTGACCCCCCCCAGGCAGGGCACAGGGTGTGACTGTCCCCGCCAAACGCGGGAGCGCGCGGTGCCGATCCGGTCACCTTTGCGGTGGTTCACCAGCGTCTCCACCACAGCGTGCAGCTTCCGCAGCCGCTGGTCCTCGCACTCCACCTCTTGCAGCTTCTCCTCGAACCACTGCAATGGGTAAATCCAGAGCTGATTCCCACAGGTGGGCTTTTCCCTGCACCCAAAGCTGGAGCAGGGAAGAGCACACGGCTCCGGAGCAAGGACAGGAACCGCCCAGAGGTGCCCCAACACTTACAATGTCCGATTCATTCATCTTGATGGTCATTTTACTGACAGCATCCGTGGCTTTGTTGAACATCTTCATTATTCCTGCTCCACTCAAGGTCTGGGTGCCTACTGCTCTTGGGAGCTGGAAAGGAATGGAAATGTTTGCTTTGCCCTAGGAGACGGAGCCAGGCTGGGAGAGCTGGGGGTGCTCACCTGGAGAAGAGAAGGCTCCAGGAGACCTCAGAGCTCCTTCCAGTGCCTAAAGGGACTCCAGAAGAGCTGGAGAGGGACTTAGGACAAGGGCCTGGAGTGCCAGGACAAGGGGGAATGGCTTCCCACTGCCAGAGGACAGGGACAGATGGGATATTGGGAAGAAATACTTTCCTGTGAGGGTGAGGAGGCCCTGGCACAGGTTGCCCAAAGAAGCTGAGGCTGCCCCATCCCTGGAAGTGTTCCAGGCCAGACTGGATGGGGCTTGGAGCAACCTGGTCTAGCAGAAGGTGTTCCTGTCCATGGCAGGGGGTGGAATGAGATAGGCTTTAAAGTCCCTTCCAGCCCAACCCATTCCATGATTCTGTTTTGCCCATGAGGTAACTGCTGAGTGATCTCTCCCTGCCCTTACCTCAACCCTCGAGCTTTTTGTTTATTTTCTCCCTCACATCCAGGTGAGGGGATGGTTCAGCAGCTTTAGTGGGCTCCTGGTGTCAACACCAGTTCCCACTCCCATTCCCACTCTTAGAGGGTTCTGCCACTTCCCACTGAGCTTTGCGGGATCCTGCCTCATTAACTGCTCAAGTACCATTCCCTTCAGCACTTCCAAGGATACCTTAACTCCACACTACTGACCTCCTCCTTCTCCAAGAACTCCCTGACGTCTGGGTCCTGCAGCATGGTTGGATGGCTGACCACTCTCCGTAGGTACCTGTGGCAGGAACAACTCCAGGAGTTACTCTGGCTGTAGCAAACCTGGCTCTGAGCCATCACAGCAACACAGCTTGGTATTTACTCCAGAATAGCAGCTGGGAAGCTGGAAATCAGAGCCAACAACTGTTCTAATTCACCCACCAGTTTTCCTACCTCTCTGGGGAATTTGGTGATGCCACCATGAAGACCAGACCTGCCAGACCTCTCTGAGGTCCCTCACTCAGTTCAGGGACAGCCAATGGGGTCGTACCTCTCTAGAGCAGCCCGACGTTTTTCTAGGAACTCTGCAGAGGAGGAATCTTCTTTCCCAACTTTCACTTTGGTCATGCCTAACAAGAAGGAAGATGTGATTAATGAGCTGCTCTAAACTCCACACGCAAGATAAAGTCGTTTATTACAGACTATCAGAGTGACAGCGGAGGAAAGGAATCTTACAACAGGAATTAGACTTTGGAAATTTGAAATCTGCTCATACCCAAGGAAGTGACATGCAGGAAAGAGGCAAAGCAATGGGCTGGACTCAAGTGAACAGCAATTCAGTGACACCACAGAAGTTTTACTCTTCACCAAGCAGATGTGGCGGCATCTGTGAACTCCAAGGATTTAAGTCCAGAGCTCCAAGTATGGAGTCAGAGCTTTGTCTGTGGCACAGAACCCAGATTATTTTCCCTGGCTGCTCTGCAGCTTCCCTGTCAGCTCTGAGACTGCTACAGGCCTGTCCTCAGGCACAGAGCTCACCATCAGAAGGACCCACAAGAGCTGTGATGGACCAGTGTGGTGGATGCTGAAGGCTCGGTCGCTGAGAGATTTTCCAGCTTTCTGCCAGCGTCCGTGTGAAAGTCCTTGCTTTCACATGGATGCTGGCCGAAAACAGTTAGAGGTTTTTGTAAACCAATCCCTTTATCTTGCAGGTCCAAGATTGTTATGCAGTATTGTTGTTACTGACTGAAGAAATATTTTGAAATGGGTGTTGTAGGGTTTAACCAATCATTCTAAGAGGTGGATGGTCAAGGACCAATAACCTTATGTCCTTCAAGCAAACTAAGATATATAAACGAGTCTGTAAATTAATAAATAATTCCATTCCATCCCATTTCTTCCTGGATTGAATCTATGTCGTTGGCTCGGTACAACAGCGACAGACCAGCACTGGTGCTGTGCAGCTCCTCACTCACCTATGAGGCTCTTCTCAGGCGGCGGAGGGACAATGAACCCATTCTGGGCGTGTTTCTCCGACAGCTTCTCATAGAGCCCCAGGAAGTCACTGAACCTCCTTTTGACTGAGAACTGCTTGCTCCTGAACATCGGCATGCTGGTCTGGGGGAGAGATGACACTTGGGTCACACTCCCCCAGGGAAGCCTGGCCCTGCCAGCTCTGCCTGCTGGCATCTCTGGGATGAAGTGAGACAGCACCAGCTCTGCAAGAGGTGAGCAGTGAACAGAGCAAGTTTTGGCCCAGGTTTTCCAGAATTTCCCTCCCAGCTGGGTCCTCCTTGGAGCCAGCAGTAGCATTAATGGCACTAAATAAAGAGCAGCTGTTCCTGCAGCCATGGGCTGCTTAGCAAGGCCTGCCCACTGCCTAATCCCGTCATCTCTGCTCCACATGGGAACAGGGACACACCCCGTAGGTCACCTAAAGACTACAGGGGCCACCAGTGCTTTGGACTGAGTTTGCAGAGCAGGAATTAAGGATAACAAGTCCTCTAGTCTCTTCTTCAGACCACAGGGTGCCTGTAGCCCAGCAGCTGTGCTACAGGCAGCTGGAGCAATTTTCCAGAGCCCAGAGCAGGACTCCAAAGCACTCCAGCAGCTCCATTTCTCATGGAAACTGAGGGGAACAGGTCTTGACATGAATGCAACTACAGCAGCAGCTCTGCAGCGAGTGCTGAGCTCAGGTCAGCTCAATCTGATGCTGCTATTGGCACAGAACCTTCAGCAGCAGCCCCGGGCTCAGGGACTCTCCCACTGGACGTCATTCCTGCTGCTCCCTCCAATGCTGAGCATCCCTATCAGCCAGGACTGCAAAGAGGTAACTGGCTGTGAAAATAAAGCCAGTCTGCTTTCAAATAGATTCCAACCCCATTCCTCAGCGAGGCTCATCCTTTGTGGATTATAACTCCTGAATCCACAGAACAAGGCATTCAGGCCTCCTGTTTATTTAGGTCACTGATGGCTTGGCTAAGGACAGACAGTCCAGCTGCCTTTAAGCATGGAAAAATAAAGGAGAATTAGACATAGAGGGGTTAGACATACCTGTGTTGACACTTTGTAGGCTACGTAGGCATTCATGCCATCCCCTATGGAAAACAGAAATGAGGTGCTGGGGATCACAACATCAGCACTTTCCACTATTCCCTGAACACAAAGCGTAAGGCTCTCGAACTTTTCCTACTCAGTGATCCTGATTTCGGATCTGATGGAGCCCTGGATCTTCCCACAGAACCAGAGGCAGCATCCCGCTGCGTGGCCCTGGACTCCTGCCAGGCAGCCACTTCCCAACCTGCTTATCCCTCCCCAACACTTCCTACGGGAGCCAGCGCTGACAATCGGGCACTTGTTGTGCCAGCAGCGTCTGGGCTGGCTCCGCACATCTGCTCAGACCCCAACAATTCAGAGGCTGTGGGGCACATGAAACAGTCTATTCACAGGATGCAAGTCAGGCTGGATGAGGCTGGATCCTGGAACACCACAGGCAGTTTGCTCCAGCTCACACAGAAATCCCCTTGTTCACCTGGCAGTTCATCTGCAGGGCATCCTCTGAGCTCCAGTGCCACCCCTAAGATACGTCTGGTTTACACCTCCCAGCTCCAGAGATCACAAGCCATGGAGTGGGAACAAGCTGCCACTCGTGAGGCTGCTCTGCTGTCTGGGATCAGATGTCTCCTTGGGTTTTCTGCATGCCAGGAACGTCCATGTGGCTGGTCATGACACTCTGACCTCACTTTCAATAGACAGAAACCCTCTTGCTTCTCATTTTGAAGCCAGAGTTGCTTCCCTGGCAAGCACAGCTTCCAGGGAATGTGCCAGAGCACAGAATAATGCACTTAGTTTCAGGTTAAGGGAATTTTGCCTATCCCATGCCAGCTCCACACAAGGCAGTGCTGGTCACCACAGTGCCAGGCACCAAGAATCCCAAAAACCCGGCTCTGGGCTTTCCAGAACCTGCCTCTGCCTTGCTTGTTCTCACCCTGGGCTTTGTGCAGCATTATTTCTCTAAAATGCTGGAGGAAGCCTTGGACACTACTCCAAAATCAGGTTTGTGCTTAGAGACAGCCCAGAGGCCAGAGCTGCAGGGCCAAGCCTGGCTCCTCTAAACCCTATTCACCATGCAGGACAGTAACTCACCAACTTTCTCTGGATCACTCACTCCCACAGTTAGGTCAAATTTGTCTTCTTGCTCCTCTTGTTCCAACTGTTTGGAGAAAGCACACAGGGGCAGCAAGTCAAAACCAGGAAACCAGGGCTCAACCCACCCCAAACTACTGTGGTGAGCTTGTCCCCTGCCAGGGCACCTCTAGCACCTCAGTCTGGCCAGGGCCATTCTGTAAAGCCTTCCAGCTCCTCATGGTGTCCAGGCAAGGATCCCAAACTGAGTTTGTCGTTCCTACCCCACTGTCTGCCCAGACCGATGCACAAACTGCTCAGCCCCAAGATGAAACTGCAGAGCTCCCATTCACAGCTTGGACCCTCAGGACCAGATCCACCACTGTTATAGCTTTGGAAGCAATCTAAACCTTCACATGAGCAGGAATGCCACCAGGCTGACCTGAGCCCCACTCCAGTGGTATCAGTCTCAGATTGATTGCCCAAGATACAAATCAGGGCGTTCAATAAGGCAATTACATAGTAATGACATCATTTAAGATTCATGTTTACAACTGAGTACACGGACAGGTTCCTGCCAAAGACAGTTTGAAACCCACAGGACAATTTGGAAGACCAATGCTCACCTCCTCATAGCTCTTTGAAAGATTTCTAGAAGAACTTGCAGCTACGTCTAATGAGGGTGAAGGATTGGATGCTTTGGCCACCTCCTTCTTCTGGTTGTTCTGAGCGTTGTCAAGGGACAGCTCCACAGTGGCATCTGTCAAGAGAAGTTTGCAAGGGTCAGCCTCTCTCTCTTGGGGTTTCTGGAAAGGCAATTGCAATATTCTCTGGTTCGTGGGATCTGGGGAGTAACAATAGTCTTAATTAGCAAAGAAATCCATAGGGAGAACACCTGTAAGCACTGGGAAGAGCACAACAAAGCATCGTCACTGCAGCAAGAGCATTTGATCAATCCTGCTGGAGAACATTATGTTAATCCAATGAACTTCTTATTCCAGAAGGAGCCAGGCCATCACCTCTCGCTGATCACCTCCTTGCAGCTAGAGGAGCTGCACCCTGGAGCAGATAAAACCAAGGCGGATTTTACCTGGCACAGGGGCCAGCCTGGAAGGAAGGCTCCTTCCCAGGCCACTTCTCCAACTGGAGGATGTAAAAACTTCCACCTCTTAGCAGATGTATCCAGAATTGACTCTCAGCCCATCATGCCAGGGCTGGGGAATGTCTGACCCTCCTCATTTTCCCCTGCTGAGCAGGGTTGTGTTTCCTGTTCCTTGGGAACAGCCACGTCTCTACTAGAGACGCTTCTTCCATCGGCATGGAGTCAGGAGAGGGTGGAGAAGGAAAATCCTTTAACTCTGAGGAGACACTCACCACCTCAGGGCTTAAGGCAACTAAAGCAACCCCCATTTTAATCCTCTTCAGCTCCCAAACAGTTAGTCCTGTGGCAGGATTATCCTAGAGACCTGGAGGAGGCTGCTCCAACCTTCCCAAACACAACACCAGAGCGAGCAGACTCAAACATGAGTTTGAGATAAGGACTCATGACCTGCTTTTGGTTACAGATACTTTAGGACTATCACTCCAAGCCTGGAGCTGAGAGAGGCCCAGCACACACAGACTCACCTGCAAATAGGTCCTGATCATCCTGCTCCACGTGAACCCCGTTCTCTTTGGAGGAGCTGCTCACAGGGAGAGGAGATTCTGCTTTTGGGGCCAGGGAATTGCTCTGTGAGAGGATTAAAAGGACAAAGACACAAGGTCATTTACACTGAGGGATGGAGGAGCAAACATGTCACCTTCCTTGTCACCCGCCCTGTGCCCTTCTATCCACCCTTCAGCATCACCCTCTCTGCCACTTTTAAGGACAACAAGTGTCACACCAAACTCCAGAGCCAGTTTCCACCCAGAAAGGACCATCCTGGCTGCTGGGAGCAGGCTTGGGGACAAGAGGACAGCCCACCCAAGAGCTTTTATGCCAACCAGTCCTCCCCACCAGAAGACAGAGCTGCTCTGGCATTCCTGTTACGGACGCCTGCATCCCAAATCATCCCTCATTTTGCAGGCAGACAGATATTCCAAGGAAGAAGGGGATAGCAAGTGCTATTCTGTAGGTTCCAGCAGAGAACAGAGCAGGTCTTTGATGGGCAGTAAATGGAGCTCTATTAGAGACTCCGAACCAACAGCTCCTTGGCACTCTCTCCAGCAAGGAAGCACCATCAGATCCCGTCGTTCCTGAGGGAGTGCAGATGTGCTGAGGCAGCTCTTCTTGGAGGTGGGCTCATGTCTTCAGGTGGTAAAAACGAAATAGCCATCAAAACTCTCACTTGATGGTGAGACCTCCTGTATTTCAGGATGTTTTCCTAGAGGAGGGACTGCTCCCAGCTTGGATCACAGCAGTCAAAGGCACGAGCTCTGTTTGTTAGTGATGGAGAGCAGGGACTAGAGACCCCCCATACCAAATATCTCCCCAGAACCCCAGGGTCCTTCAGACTAGAGTCCAAGCCAACAAGAGGACTGGAACCAGTGGTGACCTATGAGTAAAGGGCTCACACGGCTCCTCTGCTCCCCTAGGAAATCTTTAGTCTCACAGAGAACCCCATCGCGCATGGACAAAGTGGTTTTCTACTACAACTGCTTCCCAGTTTGCCTTAAATTTAGTTCCTCAGACATGAAAACACCACGCCCTGTTCCTACTTCTCCATCTGCTGCTACAGAGGAGCCGTGGCCTCGTTAGATCAGCCCAGGACATGACACCAGTCGTCTCTGGGGCTGGATTCAGCACCCCCCAACACCACATGTGCGGGCAGAGGTCCCCCCGTGCCAGCCTGACGCTCACCACGGGGAAGCAGAACTTGTTTGGGAAGAGCTGATCCTTGGTGGCATCCCTAGAAAGGGCCATGGTCACACAGGGATCCAACCTCTGTCAACAGACAGGTGAGGTCCAGCTCCGGTTCTGTTCAGGTCTGACCCAAACGCTTCCTTGCTGGCGATGCCTAGGTGCTGCTGAACCACCTGAAGACTGGCAGACGGGCAGATCTGCCTGCCCTGCTTCCCAGAAAGTGTTTTCCTAACATTCAAGGGCAGAGACAAGCAAAGCCACCAGACCACAAGAACAGCCAAGTATCAGTTATGACAATGGCTTCCACAACAAAACTAAACACCCGATAAGCTGCTGTGGCTCACCAGCCTCCCCTTCCAGCACAGGGACGTGTGATTCTCGTGAAATCTCACGGCACTTGGTGCTCGCCCCTCTTGGTGGGCCACAAACCATCGAGCCACCTACTACATCCTCCAGTTCGTCACCAAGGAAAGGTCCTGAGAAGTTCCAGACCATCTCCATGACCTGGTGCCTGCCAGAGGTACCAGCACCTTCCTCTTGCAAGGCCCAGGGTTGAACTTTCCCAGGTTTCCAAACATACAACCCAGCTGTCATTTTGCCCAGAGCAGTGTGAGAGTTTCACCCTCACAAGGTCACAATCTATCCACATCTACCTTTTTCCCTGCTGCAAAACCACTGGGAACACAAGCACGGCTCACGGACGCCAGGCAGGAGCTGCACCAGAAGTGGGGCAGAGACAGCTCTGGCTTTGTGTCAGTGGCAGGAGAAGCTTAGCCAGGGCATTCCCAGCAGGTTCATTTGGTCATGGCCACAATCTCCTGCTCAAGGCCTCCCTAGGCTGGAAGACTGCAGAATGTTCCTGGAGAACTTCCTGCCACAGACACCAACTCCTCCTGTGCCGCCAGCTGGATCAGGCAGGCTAGAAACAGTCTGGGTGAGGTGGGCAGAGGCTCCCAGAGCTCAAGGAATCAACCCCACAGCACTCCAGCCTCCAGGCTGCTGGAAGAGCTTCTGCAGCCCCTCTAGCTGAGATCCTCGCTCCATGAAGACACTGATCCCAAGGACCAGAGGCCAGTGGCTGACTAGGGAGGGATTCAGCTTGGGAAAGAACCAGTGAGTGTTTTAACTCCCCTCCTGCCTGCTGGTCACTGCCTGGAGCAAACCTGGGACAATGCCAGCATGAGTTAATGCCAACAGCCTTTAGCAACCTGGACTTCCTGCACAGGAGACTGTTGGAAACAAGGAAAGATGCTGACACCCTTCGCACCTCCACCTTCAGCATGGATTTGTGCAGCAGCACCTGGCTTGCTGAACAAGTGCCACCAAACCCTCCAAGACCTCCCTGCAGCGCAGCGCAAAGCACTAGTGAGCAGGGGACACTGGATGCCTCCTGTCACCTCACCCCCCACACCACCCTCAATCTCAAACTGAAGGTACCATGGCAGCCACACCAGCACCCTCTGAATATTGAGGGGACCAAAGCTGATGATGCTGAGGGAAGGCAGATGAGGTTTCTCCCCCCAATGAAGCCTCACAAGCTGCACAGCAAAGAGGCTGAGCTGTGGCTGCCATTGTAGGATGATCGTGAGAGACCTTGAAGACCACCCTCGTTCCACCACCTGCCATGGGCAGAGACATCTTCCACCAGAGCAGGCTGCTCCAAGCCCCATCCCACATGGCGTTAGGCAGTAGCTCTGCAGGAACGGAGGTTACAACCCCGGGGAAACGGGGAGCAGCCGAGCACGAGCCCCTTCTCAATCCCACAGCCACAGGAGCCGCTCTGTGACCACCACCCGGCCCCGCGGCTCCCTCTCCGCAGCCCCCCAACGAGGTTCCCCCTGAAGGAACAGGAGTCCAGAGGCATCGCTCCTCCCTTTATTCTGGGGGATTTGGGGTGTTCCCCACTATTTTCACCAAGCCCGGAGGATGCCCCGGGCAATCCCTCGCAGACGGGCCAGGCCCCGCAGCGCCCCAGGGGCGGCGCGCCGCCCGCGGCTGCACTCACGCTGCCAGTGAAGATGTCCTCGCCCTCCGAGTCGCTGTCGGGGGCCCCCGGCCCGCGGGGCTCGGGGAACGGCGGCGGGCGGCGCTCAGCCGGGGAGGGCGAGCGGGACCCGCGGCCGCCGCCCGACGCCATCG
>VZTE01004405.1:603752-691874 GCA_013397775.1 Eulacestoma nigropectus
AAGAACAGAGGAGGAAGGAGACAGCCTGGGCCATCCCTGCCCTGGCTGGAGGTGCTTGCCTCATCCAGCATGTCCTTCTTCATGAGGAAGGGCAGATGGTGGGTGATGGTCAGCAGGATCTTCTCCCTTGGCTCTCGGGTCAGGTGGGGCAGCAGCCGGGCCACGAGCTTCTTGCCCTTCCGCACACACAGCAGTTGCAGGAATTCATCTTCTGCCTCCCTGGGAACAAAGGCTCCATTAGCACAAATCCCAAGGGAGCTGGAGCATCTCTGTCCATCCAAAAGGACCAGCATCAGCTCCACCGGAGGATGAGGTTCACAGGCAGGGTCAGCACAGGCTGCAAAGACACATGGAGGGAAGGACCCAACCCTCCCTGTGACCCAGACCTGCTCATCAATGACCATCTCAGATCCACGAGGACCAGGACATGCTGCCTGCTCCCCTCTTCCCACGGCACAGACTCACTCTTCACTGCTGCAAGCCCTGATTTTCAAGGCTTGGTAGATACTCTCCACTTTTTGGCTCTTCTGTTCCTGTCTGTGGGGCTGTTGCTCCCCCAGAGCCTGGGACATTTTCTGTTGCACCTCCTCCACTTCCATCAGCTGCAGGAAGAGCTGGAGAAATGGCACAGGGTAAGGAGGAAGCTTGGAGTATCTTCTACCCACTGGCTATCCAGGACCCTGCCTAGGTAGACGTCCCCTTAGAGAAATCCCTGGATGAAAACAGAACACCTGGACTATCCTGCCCTGCCCCAAATCACCACCCACTCACCTTCTCGATCCTGTGCAGTGCCCGCAGCCGGTGGGTCCCTGTGGCCTTGGGGAGGGGAGAAAGGAAGGCACAAGGGTTACAGCCATCCCCAGACACTGCCACCAGCCCAGCGCTGGCCAGCTGCTCCCTGGGGATCAGAGGTGGCTTCAGGACACGGAGCAGTCCCATGGGGAAACCATGGCCAGGTACAACTGACTGGAGCCTGATCCCACCCCCTGGCCAGGCATAAGCTGCCACTGCTGAGGTGGCACCTCCTCCAACTGTGTGCCTCATTCCACTGCTCAGGGCAGCTCCTAAAGCAGCATTCCTGGCAATTCAGGGCCCCAACCAGCCCAGCTTCCCTTCACTTACCTCCTCCTCCATGAGGGCATGGTGCACAGCATCGATGGCCCGGCGAGGGCTGTAGCAGGTGGACACTGTGACCTGGCCCAGCGAGCCAGCGATGCGTACCACTGCAGGAGAGGGGGAACACGGTGACACCACATCCCAGAACTCCTCACCCAGCCCCCCAACACCTGCCCCAGCCCCTCACCAGAGTCATAAGTCTCCACTTTTTGGATGAATGGCGTGACCAGCTTGGGGGGCTTGTTGCGCCTACCCAGCAGCTCCTCCTCTGCCTGTTTGCGCTCCAGCCTGTGGTAGTAGGTCTGTAACAACAGGCAAAGCCAGGAGTCCCCTCCACCAGTCCTGGAGGGTTTCTCTGGCTCCCAGAGCCCCCCCCCCCGCCCCCAAGAACAAGCTGCAGGTGCTGCCAGCAGGAGCTCACCTGGTAGTAGTAGTCATCGTCCATGTTCTCACTCTGCAGCTGCATCATCTGCACCTTGATGACCCAGTCCTTCTCCTTGGAAGTCATCAGCCCAGCATAAGGGTCCACTTTACGAGACCACAGCTTCTTGGGGGAGACACTGGCACAGGAGAAGACCTCAGCCCCCTGTGACCACCCAGAGCCCCCCCTGCACCCCACAGACCCCCATACCTCTGCGCCTGCCTGCCCTGCTGCTGCATCAGGATGCGCTGGTGCTGGGGGTGCAGCTGGGTCATGTGGCTGGGTGTGCTGCAGGGGACACCAGACAGGGGTCAAGGGGAGTTTTGGAACACCCTCAAAGTGAGGTGACCCCCAGCTGCTTTGTGGGGCCCCTCCAGACCCACTCCAACACCCCACTCCTGCTACCTGAGGTTCAGGTGGCCCATGGCTGAGGGGCTGAAGAAGAGAGCAGGGTCCAAGGAGGAGGACATGGGCCCGAAGTGCATGCCCAGGGGTCGCGGTGGGCTGCCCACAGTGGGGGACCCGGGCTGGAAAGGGGTCGGAGATGCGTACCCTGCAGTCTGAGAGCGAGAGAGGAGATCAAGGGCCTGAGCCTTCCCCTCCGAACATCCCAGAGGGGCCAGCCAGCTCTGTGCTGGCCTCAGGCTCCCATCCCTCTGGCAAAGTGCTACCCTCAGATACTGCCACTCTCCCTATCCCCTGCCACTCCAGGGCCACCTCAGTGGGGCCATGGCAGTGGCTCAAAGCTCACCACATTACCTGGTTGGGAGTGAAGACTGGAGGGGGTCTGCAAGTCGGCTGGAAGGGCCGAGGAGAGCACGGGAAGCGAGGAGATATCAGGGGTGCCTGCTGCAGAGCAGGAGACAGGAGGTGTCACTGGGACAAGCCTGTCCTTGAGTCTGCACCTCCAGGGAGGGGAGGCAGAAAAAGAAGGAATGCAAGAGCCCCCCCAAACCTGTTACCTGCTGGAGAAAGCACCGGGGGAAAGGCTTGGGGGACATCAGTCTTAAGTTGGGGCGCTTGAGCCGGGGAGAGCCCCCATAGCCCCTCTGCACAGGGGAGCCAAGGAAGTCAAGGGCCATGTTGGTGGATGGTGGGGGTCTCTCCACAACCTGGAGGACAGCTTTATCCTACGGGGAGGAGGGAGCAGCAGGTGGGAACGGGGCACAGGTGGGAACAGTTTAGTTCCCTCAGCAACAGGCAGCTCACCAAAACCTTTGGTCATTACTCAGCCAAAACCATGCACCAGCTGAGCTCCCACCCTGGTAGTGTGGAGCAGCTGGGACACATGGGAACACCCAGCATGGGGGTCCCAGTCCCCCTAAACTCAACAACTTTGCCTTCAAACCCAGGCTCTGCTTTGGGTGGGCACCCACAGCCTTGGCACCCAAGACACATCTGTGCACCTCCAGAGCCATTTGGAGATGCCCCCATTGTCCCAAATTCCCTGTGTGACCCTCATCCTAGAGTAGTGGGAATCCCTTGGCCACTCCCTGAAAGCCTGGCTGGGGGTACCCACCTCCAGCATGAGATGGCACGGGACACTGCCGGGGCAGGAGCCCCACGTCGTGGGATCCATCGCCAGCTGGAAAACAGGGAGACGGTTTGCAAGAGGCAAGTGAACAGGAGGAGAGGGCAGGGGACACCACGGGGGCCACTCAGCCTTATCACCAGATGGGATGGGACACTTTTACCATGTCCTCCTTGCCAAAATCTCCCCAGCAAGTACCAATCTTGCTGTCCAGCACTGCCGAGTCCTGGCTCTGCAAGGAAAGGGGAGTTAAAGGTCTGCCTCCCTCCCCCAGTGCCCTCTGTGGGGCAGGACCCACAGGTGTGGGGATGGAGGGGGAGCAGCAGGACTCCCCTCTCCGCTCACACATCACCTCCAACGTGGGTTTGCTCCGCACAGCTCTCATCACTGCTGGGTCTCCCAGCTCGTTGGGCTCCTCAAAGCACTCCTGCTCTTCCTCCTGTTCCTCAGTCCCCAGCTCCTCTACCTCTTCCTCCAACTGAGAGTTAACCTGCTCCACCTCTGGCTCTATCCCACCTTCCTCCTGGGGCTCTCCCAGCTCCTCCAGTTGCTCAGCTGTTCTTCCAGTCGCCTCTGCCAATGCTTTGGCCACCTCAGGGCTTATTTCTGGTGGCACCAGGAGTTTTGGGACATCCTCCTCTGCGGAGTCTCGGTCTTGGCAGGGGGGGAGAGCACATCAGGGTGAGTAAGTGCTTGGGCAGCGCCCATCAGGGTGTCTGCTCCCCACGTTGGGAGCTGGCAGGTCTCTCCAACACCGGGGCACCCCTGAGGTCTTACCTAACCCAAAAGTCATCTCGTTGTACAGGTCGAGCTCCTCATCCTCCTCTTCCAGTAGAAGCGCATCTTCTACCAGCAGGAAGTCCTCAAGAATCTGGATTTGGAAGCAGCAGAGTCCTCACTGAGGGAGAGGTAACCCTAACATGCTCCCAAAGTGGGAGGCATCCAACCTCCTCCTCACTCTGCTAGTGGTGCCAGGCAGCCCACAGGGCTCACAGCTGGAAAAGGTAAAATCAGGAGCCAGCGGCACTGCCAGCGAGGGCAGGACCCGCAGGCTCAGCCCGCGGAAGCTGCCGGCACCAGCGAATGCCGGCACGAAACGGCACCAGCGCGGCTGGGCTGAGACAGCATTAGGCTTCAGAGTGAACACCCGCTACGAGGGCACGAGCGGCACGCGAGCACAAGGCAGGGAAGAGTATCCCACCAGCACCTCCAGGGCAGCGTCTGCTCCGGGACCGACCGTTCCGGGGAGCGCCAGCTCCGGAGAACAAGCACCGCGGAGAGAGCGGGACGCCAGGAGGCGGCAGTGGGCAGGGTGTAGCGGAGCAGGGCAGGCACTCACAATGCGCTCGCCGCCCTCCGCCATCCCGCGGTGCCTCCTCCGCCGTCCGTCCCGGGTCCATCTACGGGGCCACACTGCCCCCGCCGCCCCTTTTACGGGCCGCCCCCGCCGCCCCGGCATGCGCCTGCCGTACAGCATGGCGGCTCCCAGCGGCGGCCTGCGCCTGCGCACTCGGGTCGCCGTGCCCCCGCACGAGGTCTCTCCGGAGCCGACGGAGTGAGGATGATGAGGTTTAGTGACCCCACCTGCGGCTCTCGGAGCACAGAACACCCCAGCCCGGCTTTCCCCACTGCTCGCGTCGCTCCTTGACTGTTTTGGTGTTCTCAGAACTGATATCCTTCTGAGGAGTTATGGAAAACTGGTAGGATGTGGACTATCGGGATGGAATATTCTGGTAGATGACATCAGGCACAGGTGTCAACACTAACACTGTAAATTTCTGCATCCCACAGAGCATAGCGGGTTGCCCTTATCCCCCTGAATACCAGGAGCACCTTGGTCATGTCACCCACTCCCAAATAATTCCCCCAGTATTCTGCTAATACAAGCACAAACGTCCCAAAAGTGGAAGATTCAGCTACTCTAACCAAAGCATTGTGGCTTTTTAAAAACATCATGTGGAAGAGTTGTGCTTCTCTTTATAGGGAAATTCTGACAGGTGGTGTGGGTTACAGCAGAGTCATTGCCAGGGATTCACACCCCAAAGGGCACGGAAAGGATCCATGTCCTGCCATCCTCTCCCCAAGCCGAGGGGAGTGTCCACTTGGGCAGAGCCAGATTCCCCTGTGGGTCAGCTGGACCGCGATGGTGGCTCCCGATGTGGTGACCCTGATAGCAACTCCACCACCGATGGAGCACTCAGGGATTATTTCTGCCGGAGCCCTGAGATCCCTGATAAGGCTCTGGCTGCAGCTGCATCTGTTTATCTCATGCTGAGAAAAACATTGCATGTTTTCAGCTGCGTGGCCAGCACCACTCACTGGGCAGCCAGCAAACCCAGCAGGAGCTGGGCCAGTGGGAACTGACAACAAGTGTTTTCAGGATTTTCCTTTGCTTGACCTCTCCTGATTTACCTGCTGCCTTTGGGATGTTCTCCATACATGCTTTGTTAATTTAATTTGTGTTTTAATGAGTTGCATTAGGAAAGCAGGTCCTAAAGGGGCTTAGTGTTTCAGTACTTACACCATGCTGCTGTTTTCTCCCCAGTCGTAGTGACTTTCCTTTCTTTTCCCTTTATTTTCCTTCCAAGCAGCATTACTGGGACACTCAGTGGCATTCCCAGCCTAGCTGGGCTTTGGTGCTCACAGTTCTTCTGGAGGGAGGCACCAGAAAACCTGGCTCTTTGGTGTTTGAATTCTCATGTTTTATGTCAGGGAGTCTGTGCTGTGCTGGAATGAGACATTCCACACAGGTTTTGAAAGAGTTCATAAAGGAAGGTGGACAGCTTGCTCCATCATAGGCTGTTGGTGTAATACTGGCCCTGGATGCAGAATCTTCTGCAAGAGGTGGCTTTTACCCCCATTTAGATTGGAAAAGCTCTCTGTGACCATCAAGTCCAATCATTCCTCTAGCATTGTCAAGGCCACCACTAACCCATGTCCCCAAGTGCCACATCCATACAGCTTTTAAATCCCTTTAGGGATGGGGACTCCACCACTGCCCTGGCAGCCTGTGGCAAGGCTAGACCGTCCTTTCAGAGAAGAAATTTTCCCCAAGATCCAACCTAAACCTCCCGTGGTGCTACTTGAAGCTGTTTCCTCTTATCCTGTCCTTTGTTCCCTGGGAGCAGAGCCCAACCCCACCTGGCTGCACCCTCCTTTCCTGTCAGGGAGTTATAGAGAAAGAAGGTCCCCTCGAACCTCCTTTTCTCCAGGCTGAGTGCCCCCCAGCTCCCTCAGCTGCTCCTGGTGCTCCAGCCCCTCAATGTCCTTGTCGTGAAGAGCGCAGAACTGACCCCAGGATTCGGGGTGTGGCCGCAGCAGTGCCCAGCACAGAGGGCGGGCGCTGCCCTGAGCCTGTGGCCACACCGGGGCTGGTCCAAACCAGGTGCCATTGCCCACCTGGGCTCACGGCCAGCCGCTGTTGCCCGAGGCCACCGGGTCTCTGCCTGGGTCTCTCCCCGCACCCAGCGCGGACCGAAAGCGAAAGCACCGCTCTGGCTCACACAACCCCTGAGCTCCCGTTCCGCCCGGAGACTGATGACGCAGCGGCCGCTCCGCGCCACGATTGGCCGTGGGGCTCGGAGGCTATAAAAGGCGGAGTGCGGGCGGGGGCGGCGCATTCCGGGAAGCGGCGGGACAGCGAGGAGCGGCAATGGCGCGGGGGTCCCTGGCGCTCGGTCTGCTGGCGCTGCTGTCGCTGCTCGGCCTGGGGGCGGCTGATGGTGAGTGCCTGGGGCGGCGCGAAGGGTCTTGCCGGGGGTAAGGGGCTGCGAGGTTCCGGCGGGTCCAGGTCACTGTGCCCGGGGGGGTTGGCGAGCGTTGGCATCGAGGCGATGCCCACCGCAGTCCCGCTTCTCA
This sequence comes from Eulacestoma nigropectus, assembly GCA_013397775.1. Taxonomy (NCBI): domain Eukaryota; kingdom Metazoa; phylum Chordata; class Aves; order Passeriformes; genus Eulacestoma; species Eulacestoma nigropectus. Next base: position 610,679 of record VZTE01004405.1, read on the forward strand.
CACGCCCTCGCCCCTCTCTCCAGAGACGCCGAAGGTCGAAGTCTACGCCCGTTCACGGGCCGAGGAGGGAAGGGAGAACATCCTACACTGCTTCGTCACCGGCTTTCACCCACCCAAGATTGACATCGAGCTCCTGAAGAACGGGGAGCCCATTCCCGGCGTCAATTACGGGGACTTGTCCTTCAACGAGAAGTGGCAGTTCCAGCGCCTGGTCTATGTGCCCTTCACCCCCACAAAGGGTGACACCTTCGTTTGCAGGGTGGCACATTCCACTATGGCAGAGCCACGGATTTACCGATGGGGTACGCTGTGTACTTCCTCCTGTATGCTGGAGCTCATTGCTTTATATCTATGCTGTCTCTGTTCCTTTTCCTGGGAAGCGGGGTGTTGTAACGGAATGGGGTTTGATGGTCTTGTGTCTGAGACGGAAAATTAACTTGGTTGTAGCTAAAAAGGCTGTTACACATACCTGTGAAGGATTCAGGGAGGACACAAGCTGGTGTTAATCCATAGGGATTTGGTGATGCCATATCATGCGATCTCTGCCTTGGTGAACTTACCTAGAAGGCGATGGGTTATGCAGTGAATTTTGGTTTTATATTGTGTGAATATAAAGAAGGACACAACGGTTGGGGCTGATGGTGGTGACCCAGCCTCAGCTACAGCTAAGGGCAGCTCTCTGGTTACTGCACTGGGGCTGTTTCTGGGGGGGAACTTTGTGGGGATGGGGAGAGGGGGTGCCATCTGCCCCCAAGTCTAACGCTCTGCCCTTCTTTCCTGCAGAACCAGACTTCTGAGCTGCATCTGGGATAATCCATGGTGAGTTATTCTGATGCTGTGTGCCATGCTGGTAAGGGAAACGTAGACCCATTTCTGTATGGGGGGGGGGGGTTTGAAAAGCTGAGGAACAGAAGCAACCACACCCAAAAAGTAGATTGTATTCATGCTGATTTGGGACACAGACCTCTCCCCACACCCAACCCGTTCTGCCCACTCTTTTGGTCTGGTTTTGGCCATCCCTTGCCTACAAGAGTCCTTTGCTCCAAAAACAGGAGAACTTTGGAGAAAACCTTCCCTGCATGTCGTTGCTAGATACCGCAGAGTTGTTGCAGGTCCTCTAAAGCTCCCTCAGGCTCTGTAGTGCTGTTTCCTGTCAGGGGAGGAGGAGGAAGTCGCTGTACCAGAGATGCCTCGTGCCTCAGGGTCGGTGGCAGGCTGGTTAACCCTGTGGCAGGGCGGCGCCATGTGGGATTTATGAGGCACAAACCAGAAGCACTTTTGTTTTTACTCACTGGTGTCTAAGAGTCTGAGGACTCCAAGTTCTTCAAACTATCCGTGTGTAACTGATCTGGATTTAGCAATGGAGAATTCTAGTTTAACACTTGACAGGGAAAAGAAACTGAATATGTGGCCCAGCTGACGTAACCCTGGTTGAAACACCGTAGTGTGCCCTGTTAGAGGCTGGATACTGATTAACTGTGCCTGGGACAAGCCTCGACAGGACCTTACATCAAATGCCCCAGTTCCTGCAGAGCTCTAAAAAATTGTATACAGTCACTCCACTGGTTTGTCACTCACCTTTGGGCAGCAGGGGTGCGAACCTGGCCCCAAGGCAGGGTTTGGAATGTGCTGTGCCCATGCAGCACAACGGCTTCAGTTGGTGGGACATTGTCACCAATGGTGAGGGATGCCAAGTCTGGCTGGAGGTGGGACGTGGGTGACTTCACTGTGGTCTGGGGACGAGGATTTACTGAGCTGGCATGGAAAGAGTTGAGAGCAGGACAAGCTCCCTGGGGTGGAGAACAAGGATCCTCTTGACTTGTTGAACTCTGAACTCTACCAAGGAGGGGACAGAAAAGCAGCTTCTGCTGGATTTTTACCTAAATCTCACTGGTAGGTGGTTCTGGAGGGATGCTGCAGTCAGAATGCTCTGAGGAAACTGTTTTTTAGTCCTAAAATAATGACAGTTGAAGGTGTCAGTTGAAGAGTGACTGATGTCAGTCTACTCTCTCCATGCAGGTCTGAGAAATTCTGCTTGCAACTCAAAGGCTTCTCAAGCTTCTGGCCATTCTATCCACAAAAGTGATCAACTTCCTTTCAGAAATTCACTAATAAGCCTTGTTAAAAGTATCACTTAGCCACAGCATCAAGGGAGCTCTGCAGGCTTTTTGAGCATGTAGCTATAAAAGCCCACATTTCTGCTTAAAAAGCAGTGGTACCTCTTCACTGCTCCAAATTTTGCTGGATGTTTATACCTTAATAAACTGCTAATCCTTAAAATGTTTCTTTGGAGTCATTTGATAGCCCAAGCTGATTTCATGGGCTCTGATGGCCACTGGGTTGTGGGTGGATATATAGCCTTGGTGGCATGATGGTCAGTTGTGCTTTTTTATCCCGTTGAGAAGATGTAAGAGCACTTTTCTATCAATAAAAAGAGAATTAAAGATTTTTTTTGCTGATGTGGTATCTGGCTGGCTGGAGGCTCCTGTGTGGCTCTGAAGGGAAGGCACAAGGTTTAAAAAAGGGATGAAGAACCTTGGGGACACAGGGTGGGACACAGAAGGAGTGATGGCATTCTGTGGAGTCAATGTGAATTGACCCTGTTTCCAAAGGACACGTCATCATCTTCCCGCACTGGGGAAGTCTGTCCTGATTGCATCTGTGGAATTTTTCTGTTCTTATTTAAGAAATATCTTGATGGTCTACTCAAAAATCCCATCTGTGGGAGAATAACACATGCCCACACAAGAGGCTGATTTTCTTTAACAGCTGGATTTCAGGACCATGTCCAGAAATACCTTCTCTGTTTTACCCAGCATCCTTGGGGTTCTGAGGTACCCGGGCTGTTGCTGCACTGCTGCTGCTGGAGACAGGTCCCAGGGGGTGGGGTATCCTGAAGGATCTCTTGGGAAGCTTGAAGCACGAAACAAGCCTCATTTGTGCTTTAATGAAACACAAGCAATTTTTCTGCAAGCAGTTTCCTGAGTCAGCCAAATGCAAGGGGTTTTTTTGAGAAAAACTTCTAGGAGAACAAGGATCGAGTCCAACTCCTAACCCTGCACAGGACACCCCAAAACCCCACCCTGTGCCTTAGAGTGTTGTCCAAGTGCCCTTCGAGCTCTGTCAGGCTTGGGGCTGCCCTGGGGTGCCTGTTCCAGTGCCCGGCCCCACTGTGGGGGAAGAACCTTTCCCCTAATATCCAGCCTAAAGCTCTCCGACACAGCTCCAGCCCTTCTCCCTCTCGCCGGGTTTTCCCACCACCGCTTCCCCTCAGGGCCGTTCCCGCCTCCCCCCAGCCCCTCAGGGCCGTTCCCGCCCGCCCCAGCCCCTCAGGGCCGATCCCGCCGCGATGTTCCGCGGGCACCGCGCTTGGTTCTCGCAGAGCGTCAGCCCGGGCCCGCGGGGGCTCTGGGGTGAGGGGGCCCGGCGACGGCGAAGTCCAGGGGAGCCCCGGGGCACCGAGCTGGCAGCAATCTGCGGGGGAATCGAGAGGGGCACAGTCCTGTTACCACTCCGGGGGAATTGGGAGGGGAGCGGAGCCCCACCATTCCTCAGCAGGGCACAGCAGTGGGGGCACAGCCCTGTCACCCCTTCGTGGGTCTGAGACCCACACAACAGGGCAGAGAATGCGTTTGACCAGTCCACGGTGCCCCCATACTGAGGAAAAGCCCCGAACAACCCTCAAGGCAGCAGTGGGAGTCCCACAGCCATGGGGAGCTATCACAGCTTCCACTTCAGGGCCCATCCTTGCGGCCCCACATCCAATTGTCCCCATCCCAGGTCACCCCGAGGTGGGAACCCTCTGGATGCCCACCCTCATCTCACCCCCTTGTCCCCTGCAGCGGACGGTGGCGGGACAATCACCCACTGGCTGGACGCTGACTACCTCTTCAGCAGCGATGCTGCCCACCCTGACACCCGCAGGTGGGCAAAGGAGGCTTTAATGTATTTGGTGGAAAGTATTTAATGGATACTGACTTCCCGTAAAAGTCAAGGGGGTGTTTTTGAAGTCATGGAGTGGATCTGCCAGGATCTTATTGCCCGGTGGGGTCAGGGAAACTCATACCCACACTCAGCTGCAGATAGACAGAATAGAGAAAAACCATCCCTTAATTGTGATACAAATTAAATTAATTGCGCTGGTTTCTTGCTGGCTGTGAATTATCTGCTGGAAAATCAGCATCTAAAACAGAGGTGACACAATCCACAAGGAAGGAACCTGGTGCTAAAAAGCCAGTGTGAATTAATGCTAAAAGGAAGCACTGGGGTAAAAATGGGTGGAAAAGGGCTGAGGGCTTTATATAAAAAATTAGAGTGCCACAGAACTTTTGTACAAATATAAGGAAAGTCTTCAAGATCTTCCTCACTTCCTCAGTATCAGTGAATATTTGTATTTATTCATTATTTAGTAATGTAAACATATTTATGGGAAAGGAAGCTGCGATGTTTTTTTTAGGCTTTGCTAGACTGGACTAAGCAGTTTCTTTTTAACACACCAGTGCTTAAAAGTGGCTTAGAATTTTGGAATCTTTCAGCCACCCGCTCCAGCTAAGGGGGGGAATTCTGAGAAACACAGAATAACAACTTTCCTTCCGCAACAACATCCTGCTGGGCTGCGCTGTTCCCCCAGGGGAATTCTGGATGATTTTATATATATATATATTCAATGCATATAGGTAGATAGTTTCTTGGGAAAAAATGTAATCATTACATCCTTAAACCCAGCAAACAATATTTAATTCCCCTCTAAGGAGAACAGTGAGGGCTGGAGCACCCTCTACTTCCGCTTCCTTGCTCAGCTGTGTGACCAGGGATCAGCGTGGTGAAGGACAATTAAAGAAAAATCCTGGCTTTGCCCTCCCCGAAGAAGTAGTTTCACCTCAAGAGCAGAGTGGGACCATGTAATCCCTAAAAATTTATGTTTACCCTTGTCCTTCCTCCAGGCTGCCCCTGGGAGGTGCCGGCAGCCGGGACTGTAACGGGACGTGACTGGTAGAATCTCACAGTTAGAAAAATCACAGAAAATTAGGTACTTTTGGCAAAAATATCGGAGCAGGTTTAATGACAACACCTCTCTAAACGTTTTGGTTATGGTTTGCTTCCAGGTTTTCCTTCGGAAACCAGCTCTCTTTCTCTCTTCCAGCATACACGAGAGCCTCAGTTACTTGGAGGGCAGAGCCACGGTCTTTCACTCTCGTTACCTCTCGGTGTGGGCGGGCACCAGCGCGGGAGAGAAGCCCTCGGTGGTTCTGGGCCACTTCGTGCTGCCGCCTGCCTGCCTGCAAGAAGGTCAGGCAAATAAATCGTCTGGGGATTTTTTTCTCAGGGAAATCCCCCATGAGTGCAGCCTTGGTGCAAACCAGAGCCAACAGTTACTTGTCTGCAGGGAGGGACTTTTCCTTCTGCCTGGGAGTGGCTCTTCCTCCCAGAGGGCAGAGTATGATCCATCTATTGTCCCAGAATGGCTTGACCTTGAACATTCCCAGGGATGGGGCAGCCACAGCTGCTCTGGGAAACCTGTGCCAGGCCCTCACCACCCTCACAGGGAAGAATTTCTTCCCGCTATCCCATCTAACCCTGGCCTCTGTCAATTTGAAGCCATTCCCTGTGTCCTGTCACTCCAGGCACACGTCCCAAGTCCCTCTCCAGCTCTCCTGGAGCCCCTTTAGGCCCTGGAAGGTGCTCTCAGGTCTCTTCAGAGCCTTCTCTTCTCCAGCTGAACACCCCCAGCTCTTCCAGCCTGGGTCCAGAGCAGAGGGGCTCCAGCCCTTGGAGCATCTCCGTGGCCTCCTCTGGGCTCTCCAGCAGCTCCACGTCCTTCTGCTGTTGGGGACCCCAGGGCTGGAGGAACACTGCTACTCCTGAGTGGGCTAGAGAGGCAGAATCCTCCCCTTACCTGCTGCCCACATTGTGGGATGAGCCCAGGACATGTGGCCAGGTCATATCCATTAGCTTCTCATCCATCAACACCCCCGAGTCCTTTCCTCGGGGCTGCTTTCAATCCGTTCTTGCCCACTCTGAATTTGTGCTTGGGATTGCCCTGGCCCAGAGGCAGAATCTTGCATTTGGGCTTGTCCCCAGAGGCACCTACAGGGCACCACACTGGCAGCGACTGCCACAGTCCTGTTCTTTGATGCTCTCACAGTCACTAGTTTTGTTGTTCTTGGCAGAAATCAGAAGGAAAATTGGCCAGTTTATTTGGGAGAAGGCAGATGCCCTTGAAGAACAGGTAAGATGAAAAATTTGTACTATACATGTATGTGCTGAAGGATGAGCTTGCGCTGAGCAAGGAGCTTTCACAGGAATTCAGGCAAAAAAAGAGCATGTATTACCTTTGGGAAAAGGGGTAGGCAACTCAGGAAGTGTTTAAGGATGTCCTTGGGTCCTGCAGAAAGAAGAAAATTAGAGGTGAAAGCTCAGTCAGAACTTAATCTGGCCACCTCTCTAAAAGATAATGCTTTTATTAATACTTTATTAACAAAAGGAGTGTCAAGGAAAACCTCCATTCTTTATTGGAGTGTCCATCACCAAAGACAAGGAAAAGGCTGAGGTACTTAACATCTTCTTTGCCTCAGTCTTCAACACTAAGACCGGTTATATCAGGACAAACAGCCCCCTGAGCTGGTAGACAGGGACAGGGAGCAGAAATACAGGAGGAGGCAGTGACCTGCTGTGCCACTTAGAGCTCACAAGCCCATGGGCCTGGATGGAATCCATCCCAGGGTGATGAGGGAGCTGGAGGAAGAGCTTGCCAAGCCACTCTCCATCATCTATCCTTAGTCCTGGCTCACTGGGGAGGTCCCAGATGACAAGGTGTCAGTGTGACACCCATCCACAAGAAGGGCTGAAAGGGGGATCTGGGGAACTACAGGCCTGTCAGTGTGACCTGTGTGCCAGGGAAGGTTATTGAGCAGATCATCTTGAGTGCCATCACAAAGCACATACAGGAAAACCAAAGGATCAGACCCAGCCAGCATGGATTTAGGAGCGGCAGGTCCCACCTGACCTACCTTATCTCCTTTCATGACAAGGGGAACCGCCTGGTGGATGAAGGAAAGGCTGTGGATGTGCCTACCTGGACATCAGCAAAGCCTTTGACACCATTTCCCACAGCATCTCCTGGAAAATTGCAGCCCACAGCTTGGACAGTTGGTGTCCGGTCACCAGTGGTATCCCCCAGGGATCAGTGTTGGGCCTGGTCCTGTTCAATATCTTTATTGATGATCTGAATGAGGGGATTGAGTCCACCATTAGCAGATACACAAATGACACCAAGTTGAGTGGGAGAGTGGATCTACTGGAGGCTAGGAAGGCTCTGAGGGACCTGGACAGGCTGTATCAATGGGCCAAGGTCATTTGTATGAGGGTCAACAAGGCCATGCTCTGGGTCCTGCACTTTGGCCACAATAACCCCTGCAGAGCTACAGGCTGAGATGAGTGGCTGGAAAGTGGCACAGCAAGAAAGGCCCTGGGAGTGCTGATCCACAGTAGCTGAACATGATCCCAGGTGGCCAAGAATGCCAATGGCACCTGGCCTGTGTCAGGAGTAGTGTGGCCTGCAGGACCAGGAAGTGATTTTTCCCCTGTACTGGGCACTGCTGAGGCCCCAGTTCAAGTGCTACATCCAGTTCTGAACCCTTCAATTCAATTCAGGAAGGACATTTTGGTGCTGGAGCAGGTCCAGAGAAGGGAACAGAGCTGGAGAAGGGGCTAGAGCACCAGGAGCGGCCAAGGGAGCTGGGGGGGCTCAGCCTGGAAAAAAGGAGACTCAGAGGGGACCTTCTGGCTCTGCACAACTCCCTGACAGGAGGGTGGAGCTGGGTGGGGGTCAGGCGCTGTTCCCAGGGAACAAGGGACAGGACAAGAGGACACTGTTTTAAGCTGCATCAGGAGAGGTTTAGGTTACACATCAGAATTTCTTCACAGAAGGGGTGATTAGGCATTGGAATGGGCTGTCCGGGAAGGTGGTGGAGTCCCCATCCCTGGAGGTGTTTAAGGAATGACTGGACATGGCACTCAGTGCTCTGGTCTGGTTGAGAAGGTGGTGATTGGTCACTGGGAGGACTCAATGGTCTTTTCCAACCTAATTGATTCTGATTCTTGTGCTTGCTGTGCTATGTGTCCCTCCCAGCATGACATCCTAAAGGTGACAGCACTGGAAGGATTGTCTCCCTTGCCCAGACATATCCAGTCTCCCAGCAGTGTGCTGTTCCAGGGATTCCAACTGCCACAGGCTGAGCTCAGCCCTTTGCTGTGTTTTCCTTCCCCATGTCACTGCCCACTCTCCTCTCAAAGCAGCTTCCCAGCACTTTTGAAGCAGGAATGCCCTTAGATTTAAAATTTAACTCTGAATTACACTTGACAATCATGAGCCCTAAAAATCCCATGCACTTGGAGTGCGTCCCAGGTGCTCTGCAGGTGACCTAGGGCACAATCGTAACTCATCCTTGCGCTGACATTCACAGCCCAAAGAAAATCCGACAGAGGAACCAGAAGCGGCAAGAAATGGCTGCGAGGAAGAACCAGAGGAGGAAGTGCTAGACCTGGAGAGGTATTTTCCTACCTTGGGTGGTGGGACTTGGATGTGCCCCCGATTCCAAGCAAACCTAACACATAGGAACTAACAGATTTTTTTCCCTCTTGATACAGCAGTGAAGAAACAGACTCTGAAGCACCTGCCCAGGGAGAATTTCCATACCGTGCCCTCCAGGAATACCCAATAAATAACATGGTGACAGGTAAAACACACCTGGAAAGGGCTGTGGATGGGACAGGTGGAGCAGGGACTCAGCCCATTTTCCCTCCACAGGCTATGCCTCTGCACGGGACATGAAGAAGTATGAGGGGGAACTCCAAGACTTCATCCCCGGCACCTCAGGCTACGCAGCGTACTGGGTTCAAAGCAAATGTAGCATTTACTGCGAGAAGACCAAAATGAAGAGAAAATTGTAAGGAACAGGTGGCTGGAGTAGCAAAAACTTCAATTGAAGAGCTACCAGATGATTTATAAATTATCTGACTGCAGCTCATAGTGTTTCATGCGTTATTCAAATACTGGTTTCAGTTATTGCAGTATTTGCTTCTTTAAGTAACTACTTAAACCAAATGTCACAACAAACATAAATACAGCCATTTCTCCCCAAACCCCAGTATTTTCTTTTTATTCCAGGGGGGCAGTTTAAGCTGTGTTTATCTAATATTAGCAAGTTTTCCTTGGAGGGACACATCTAGGTCCCCTTACTTTCATTTAATCAAGGAATTTTAAGACTTTTCTCTTTCATTTAAGCACTTGAAAGTGACCGAGAGGGTTATAAAAAGCAACTTTATTGTGGCACAGCCTGACCCTCAGGCTGTCCACTTGGAGGAAGCACAGCCAAACCTGGGACAGGCTCCCACAAGCTCCAAGGAACCACCATGGCTGTCCTCTCTCACTGGCCCAAAGGCATGAGAGCCTCTAAAATAACAGCTTTGCACCTCACACCCCAAACTGCCAGGAAAGAATTAAAAAAGATTCTGGTACACACGAAGGTGTTGAGTCTTCTGCATGCTCCAATGCGGCACCCCGAGAACCCACCCTCCCTCATCCCTTGGGTGTCCAAAGACCAGGCAGGCTGAGATGGTTTCCTCATGTTTATTGGAAAAGCGACACACAGGGACAGACTCAAAGTGCTCCTCGGGGTGTCTTGAAGTTCATTCCCACCGTGGGCTGTGTCACCTGCAGGTTGGACAGGCTGCCAAAGTCCTGGAAAACAGCATGGGAACAACGTGATCAGTCACAGCATCCTGCCCACTGACAGCAGGGGCAAGTTCCTCTGGGAAGGTGTGGGAAGTGGGAAGGTGCTGTGGCAGCACAAAGGGTGGACACAGATCTCTTAAGAAGGGGAGACCACCCTGCTCCAGAGGTTGACTCCTTGGTGACGGAATCATCAGAATGGAGGGAAAGGAGCACACCCACCCTGCGAGTGGCAAAGCCCCCATGCCTCTGCCCTCCCAAAAGCCATACAGGAATGAATCCTCCCGCAGGACCCAGGTTGGAGGGACCCCCTCCACACCATCCAGCCACTCGGCAGCAGGAGCTGTGCCGGGGATGTGCCAGCAGCTGGGCAGGGAACAGTTGTGGCCACTCACCAGGAGCTTCAGCATTTCCTTGGTGTCCGGGTCCACTTCAATAATCTCCTGGTCAAGAGCAGAGACCTGGGGACAGAGGGGAGAGAAAAGGTATGATTGATAAAGCCCCACAACTGCCAGAGTGTTCCCACAGCCACTCCGGTTTCATCCCACCACTGTGGGGAACAGTTCCAGCAGCAGAGCTGGGAGCATCCTGATGGAACACAGCTTTCCTGACTGAACACGGCGAGACGCCACTAGCAGTAGAGGGGAAGAGCCTGTTTAATGGCAAATCTTTGGAAATTGAGGCCCAACCCGCTCCAGGCGAAGGCTGCTGAGGAGCTGGCATGGGACTCTCAACTGCATCAGTCCTGGCAGTCATCAGTGACTCTCATAGCTGCCTTGCGACCCAAGTCCACCATGGTGCCAGCAAAGGCTGTCCCACCTCCAGGACCTGTGCTCTCCTGCTCTTTAATCCCAGAGAAACTTCCTCCAGCCCTTTCCAGACCCCAAACCTTCACCTCCACAGGTTTCCTTCCCCAAGAGCTACATAACACACCAGGATTTTTCTAAGAAACCACAAATAGTACGGGTTTGTGTGCTGACACTGCACTAACAGCTGCAGCATGGACATTCTTCCCCTGCATGGAGTCCTTTCCCTGCAATCACACCCCGGTATCAGCACAGAGACCAGCAATTCTGCCAGGAGCTGACTGGGAAGATCTGGGAAGGGGCAAGATGTGCTGTGCCTGAAAGCTACAAAATTTAGGAGCAACGGGATCTTATTCCTGGAACAACGGAAGCACTCCTGGAGCACCTCACCCAGGTGATAGGTGAGATCTCGATCCTGTCCAAACAGAGGGTTAAGGCAAGGGGCTTTCACCAAAACCCTCTCTCTAGGGATACCGGCTGCAGGGCAGGTTTTCAGCTACTCTCAAATATCCTCCTGCCTCCCATCAAATTATTTTTTCCCCTCATTTTAAGTTAGGAAAACCAAACCACAATAAGCCAGCTGCGCTTCCCGTCCCCGGTAGCAGCTTTGGAGGGATCCACCTCAGCCCCCTTGATCCAAACCCTCCTCAGCTCCTGGCTGAGAGTTCGTTTTAAAAAAATTGGGACCAGTTATGGAGATATGGTGAGGCAAGATAGAGCGATGGGGAAGTTGGAGCCTCACCTCTGGGACATAGTTGTCCCTCCTCTCCCTCTCCTCCTCCTGCAGTTTGATGGAGATGCCGCGGACGGGGCCTCTCTGGATTCGCTTCATCAAGTGCGTGACATACCTGCGGGGACACGGGGGTGTCCAGGGCTTTCCCAGGGCTCATGTCACCCTTCCCCACACCCCAAATCCTGGAACTGCAGCAGGATGAGGACAGCTACCACCACTGACCCCGGCATCATCCCACCACCTCCAGGGGACATCACAGACAAAATGTCCGACAGCAACAGGGTTTGGGGGGGACAGAGACCCCTCCAAACACGGGAAAACTCTCGCAATTCCTCTCCCTGCACTATCAATGACCCGGCCACGGGCGGGACCGTGATCACTTTCGAATGCAGGGCCCAGCAGGAACCCCCACGCCGTGCCCGAACCCCTCAGGACCTTCCGATGCCCAAACCCCTCGGGACACCCCCAGGTGCCCAAAGCCCATCCAGGTTCCCGCGGTACCCAAACCACCTGCGACCCCCCGGTGCTCAAAGCCCAGCTGGGATCCCGTTCGTGCCCGAACCTCTCGATGCCCAAAGCCCACCCGGGGCCCTCAGTCCCTCACCCCGCGATCTTGTTGCGCAGCTTCTTGCTGGGGATGATGGCGATCTCCTCGCACACGCGCTTGTTGGTGTGGAAGTCATTCCCTAGGCGCGTGTAGTACTTCTCGATGATCACCCGCGCCGCTTTCTTCACCGTCTTCGTCCGGACGCGTCCCTACCCGGGGGGAGGCGGGAGGGCCGCAGGTCAGGCTCCGCCGAGCCCAAGCCCAGCGCCCCCCGCTCCAGTCCCCCCTTTCCCCAGTCATCCCGGCNCCCCCCACAGGCCCTCGCCCCGCTCCCCCTCGGTCCCCACCGCCGCTCCCCACCAAGGGGGCGCGGGCCCGCCCGCGGATGGCGGCGGATGGCGGGACTCGGACCCACCATGTCGGCGGCGGCCGCGGAAAGAGAGCAGACGATGGCGGGAGGCACCGGAAGCCCGCGACGCCCACCGCGCCCCCTGGCGGTTCGGAGGGTTGCAGCGGAGGCGTAGTGGGCGGAGCCGGGGCCCGGGGCCGCATCCCGAGCGCTCCGCACCGCCCGCGCCCCGGGACGGGAACCTGGGGGAGCAGTGGTACCAGCCCCTCCCCGAGCTGGCCCTGAGAGAGGACACTGAGCACCCACAAACTCACACCACCCCTGGGAGCAGCACCCAGCCCCGAAAGAGGGGTGACCACGGCAAGGCTGCTGCAGAGTTACGACTGTGGGACCTGTGGGACGTGAAAGGAGCCCAAAGCCTTCCCTACTCCAAGGACATGGGGCACACCAGGTGTCCGCTGCGGCAGCCTAAGTCCAACTCAGCCCTCCCTAGCCTCACAGAGAGGAGCCCTGGGGTCCCTCTACCTTCCCGGCCCTGCACGGTGTCACCCCTCCACTACCACAGTGGGAGAATGCAGAGCAACAGAGGGCCCTCGAATCACCCTCATTAACTTGTTGCAATTAGGGGAGCACCAGATTGGGTAAGCGGGATCTAAAAATGCATCGCCCAGCAGAGAGAGCTCCCTCCCAAACTGAGTCACCTACAAGCGTCCACAACTCATAGCTCCATCCATCCCTCCCCGAAACCACATCCAGAGCTTCCCGCACACCTCCAGGAAGTGACACCAGAGCCCTCTGAGCTGTAGAGATCCCCCATAAAGCACACAAGGCCCAGTAAAGTTTTTTTTTTTTTGCTGCAACGTGTTTATTATGTGCCAAAAACTACACCACAGCTTACTCCACGCGTCTGTAGGAGAGTGCAGTCTTGCCTGCATATACTACAATGAGGTAGAGACTTCACACACAGCTTCACAAAACCCCACAAAGAGCAGCTGGGATATGCAACAATGCAACATCAGCTCAGCAGGAAAGAAAAAAAATTAATCATAGTAAAGAGGGAGAAATTATGACACTGGTTCTTTGGCACACAGCTTCCGATAGAGGGGAAAGTAACGAAATAATAATTGGCATAATTAAAGGTCTCAAATCCCAGCAGCAGCATTCCAGTCGACTGCACTGATACTCCAAACATCTCAGGAAGGAAAGGAAAATTACTTGTCCCCTCTAAGAGAAAGGGCTCCCAGGAACCTTCATCGTCCACCAAAACGCAGCCCTTTTTTAGCTTGTTACAAAAGAAAAGGTAAGTCTTGTGACTTTGTGTGATTAAAAACCTCTATCAACCCCCCATAAGTGCAACTTAAAAAAGTGCAACAAACTATTTAAAACTATATACAGCAGCTCAGATCCTCATCCCGTCCAGTTTCAAATCCAAAAACAAAAACAAAGCCCGGCCTGTCCCGTTGCAAACTCCTGGATTTACAACGTCCTGCCAGCAGCCCCCAGACACAAATTGCAATAATGTTAAAAGCTGCCAGGAAAGAAAAAAATCTCTCGTTTCAAACGACTTAAAAACTGTTTTTAAGAGTGTAAAAAGGAACTCGTAAAAACCCTCGAGCGTAAAATATGAAATATGATTTGGTTTAAATGAAGAGCAAAGTCTCCTTGTTGTTACAGTAAAAAACGCCAGCTGAACACCCAGGTCACACCATCCAGGTGGGGGTAAATGAATGGAAAGGCACTGTATGGCAACGGCAAAACAATGACCAATGAGACCTGCGCTCTCTCCACCAGTATTGCAAGGAATGTAAAAAAGCGCCTTTAAAAAATAAAAAAACCAGGGCGGAGGCGCCTGCAGCGACACCTCCGCGACACGTGGCCCTTGGTTGGTTGGGTTTATTCATTTTCAATTTTTGCTTCTCGTCAGCAAACCAGGAACCAAAGTCTGGGAACTGCAGAATGGCTTGAGGGGCACTCCCCCCTCAAAACACCCCCAAACAAACCCCAACAAAACTCACTGTGCATTAGTGCAGAAACAAAAAGACCAGCAAGTGCAAACATGAATGTAAGATTTTTGTTTTTTCCCCGTCAGTCCTCAGGAAGAACGTTCCCAGCCGGGCCTGGCTCCGGCAGGCGCTGCTGCGCTCTCCTTGGGGCAGGTTCTCCCAGGACTCTGCCCGCGCCAGCCCCGCGCCCCGGCGGCCCCTTAGCTGGAGTCCCGGTTCTTCTGGTTGCGCATCAGTGGGCGGTGGTGGCGCAGGACCTCCATGGAGTGCTGCCAGTGCCAGCACGAGCGGCAGAAGTACTTGAAGCAGATCTGTGGGCAGAGCACAGGGGCAACACTGGGGCGTCTCCAGCAGCAAAGGGACACCAGCAGAGCCGCTCCTCCCCTCCCTCCCTGGTTTTGCAGTCCCCACCAGCACAGAGGATCCATGGGTTGGAGAGGGGGGGAATGCCAGCGATGCTGTGCAGGACCTGTTGGGCCCAGCTTCCATTTTTTTTTGAACAGGTTTGAAAATCGGGGTCTGGGCACTGAGGCAGCAGCTGGGCTTTGCCAGTGCTCCCATTACTCCCACAGCATTCCTGCCTCCCCCTCATATCCCATCCCAACTCTGCAGGAAGTTGCCAGAGCCCAGCCAAGCTCCTTTGCCTGCAGCAAGGTGCCATCAGCCAGGGTTCCCTGTGCCTCAGCCAGCCCCAGGGGAATGCACCCCAACCCCAGCTCATCGAGGCTCACAGAGCAGCAGCCTCCCCTCAGGGGCACCAGTCCATCCCACACTAGGCCCCAGTGCTGGCAAAGCACCAGCAAACTGCAGCAGCCCTGGCTCCAACCCACATGGACATTGCCTGCCTGGGCCTCCTGGCAAATACCAGAGCTGCCCTCCCCCCAGGAGGGCTGCACCTCCTCCAAAACAAGGCCACCCTCCCAGCTGGACCCCCATCCATCTTGCCCACTGGGGAAGAGACAGTGTATGTATCCCCAAAACCCAGCAGCAGGGCCTGCTCCTCCTCAAGGCAGCCCCTGAGCCCAGGCTGCAGGAGAACTGGCCTTACCTGGTCTCTGCAGAAGAATGGGCCAGGCTGGGCATTGCACACTTGGCACATGGAATCCTCCAGGTACGGGTCGATCTGAACCTGCAGGAAAACCAGGCACTGAGCATGAAGTGCACCAGGCTGACTACCCTCTTCCTGGGTACCCCAAACCCATACCCAGCAGCCCCACTCCCCTCTGCTTGAGCAGGAATATGGGGCAGGCTCCACAAGCATTGGTGCTCCCAGCAGTACCACCCATCATGCAGACCCCTCCCTGGGCTGCCCCACCAGCTCCACACACCTTCTTGGTAAACTTAGTGGTTTTGATCTCCACAAATGCAGCAGTCACAGCCTTCAGGTAACTGCGCTGGTTGTTGAAGGTGACACGGCCCGACCCTGGAATGAGCCAGACCACAACTGTTAGAGAGGAACAGCAGAGACTGAGAGGGAACCACTGCCAGCACCACCCCTTCCCCGGTGCTGCTCAGGCAGGGAAGCGGCTTTGGCAGAAGATGGTATCCAGGGCCTGGGGGCTCTTCCTGCCTCCTTCTCCAGGCACCACATTCCCAGGAGCAGCAGGAGTGCTTCATGCTGCACCTGAAATACATCGGTGCTGAGACAGCTCAGCAGCTTTTATTCCCAGCCTCCCCCTCCTCACCCCAGAGCCTTGTGTTTTGCAGCCTCATTGCCAGTCAGCAGCATTTCTGCACCACTCGCTCCCAGCCAAGGTCTGTTAAGCTCCAGGACTGACACTGGCAGATCCCTACAGCTCAGCCACAGCACAAAGTGCCACACAAGCCCCATCCATTCTGAAGCACTGCACAGGACACAGGCAGGAGGGCCTGGATCCAGTCTGGGGTTACAAGAGATGCCTCAATCGGCACAACCAACCAGGGCACAGCTTAGTTACCAAAACTGAGCTCTGATTGCTGTGACTTTAGGACAGCTCCAAAGGTAGAAGTGCCACTGAGCTGTTAGGAGATGGATCTTGCCTACTTGGAGCAACCTGGGCTCCGCATGAACCACAAGGGGTTGGAGATCTCACAGGGCCAGCACAGGGAGCTTCTGTGACAGCTCATCCACAGTCACACTGAGAATCTGCTTAAAAGACTCATACTCCCATTCCCACCCCCTTGAGACTGTCCCCCCCTAAAGGCACTTCAGGGGCTTTGCAGCACCACAGGCATGTCCTAAACCACAGCCTTGCCCAGAAAAGCCTGACTGCTGTCCAAGGACAGTGACAAGCAGTGACAGCTCTGTGCTACCAAACTCTGACATTGTTACTGCCTGGCAACACCAGGAGATTCAGAGTCTCTCCAGGTTTGTGACTTACTGCAGCCTGAGCCTGGAAAGCTGGTCCTCAGGCAAAGGGTGTGGAGTTTTTCCAACAGACCGGCCACGTCAGTGCTGTCCCCTGGCCCATGAGGCCTCCAGGGAGGTACACACATCATGACATGCTATGTTTGAGCTCTGGTGACAAGAGGCCAAGAGTGGGAACACCCACAGCTGTCTCTGCTCTGGGAATGGAAAAGCAGCTAAAGCAGCATCCAACAACCACTAACAGCATTGAACAAGGACAGAGAAACCTTCAGCAATGCCTAAAGGGATATTCAAAACTTCAGGCTGCTCTGGAATGATCCTGGACCCTCCAATTCCCAGGCACATCAGCTCTATCAGCCCTCCCCAGGGCCAGGAGATGAGAAGCACACTGCAGAAGAGGTTGGACAGCATCTGCTCCCCAAGCCTGGCACCTGGGCAGTCTTCCAACAGAAGGACAAGCCAAGGGCACACCACTGCCTCCTCAGAGCACAGTGGGGTGACCACCAACCCGGGTGGAATCATCACTTACCTATGGGATACTTGTGCTTGTCAGTGTCGATGCCAGCATAGACCACCCCTCCGAACAGGTCATACATGACGGCTGCCAGCGCCTCTGCGTTGAGCATCCCATGCAGGGCCCCCACAAACACCGTCTTGCTGGGGTCCAGCCGCTGCGAGGGGCTGCGCACGAAGTTGCTGTCGGCCAGCACCCATGGGATCACCTGCACCTGCAACCAGGAGCACCCCTAAACATCAGACTTCACCCCGAGCTGCAAATGACATTTGTTATCTACTACTGCTCAGAGTCCACATCCGTCTAGAGCTCCAGAGAAACCACAAGGGGATAAAACCAACTCTGCTTCCAGCCAAACTGGAACCCAAGCCAGCAGTCCCTTGGGGGTGGCAGCCAGAGGACAATCCACATCCCTCCACCGGTATTTACGGCCCAATCAGGTACCTCCCAGCACAGGAACCTGATGTTGGAGGGGACCACTGGAATAACCACCCACTGCCAGCTCCGTCAGGAGCTCCCATCTGCTCTGCAGCTGATGGAGGGCTCTGGAGAGCAGAAGCTTCTGGCAGAACTAAATCACTAAGCACAGAAGCACTGCCAACTGCCAGACACAGGGAGAGCTGTCTGGAGCACAATTAGTTTGTGCCTGTCTAGCTTAAGAGCTGCATCTCCATCCTGTAACTCTCTGAACACAGGCAGTTGTCCCTAATCTGAGGTCCCCCTTTGCTGTAAGCCCAAGTGCAGCCTTTGGCAGCCCCAGCATCCCCAAAGCACAGGTCAGCCAGCCAAAGCCATGCTGGAGAGCAGCCTGAGATCCAGAGTATCTGAGCGTGAAGGCCATTTGTTCTGCAAGCAGAGGCCTGACAAAGCACCTGAGGGATCCCTGTCTGTCTCTGCAAGCAAAGGTGTGATGGAAGCAGCACGGAGCAGTCAAATCCCTATCTCCATGCTCTGTCCCAGCTAACTGAAGCATCAAGGAAGGGTCTGCCACCAAACCAGGAGCTCCAGGTTGGTTTGACACAAGCCGTTGTGAAGGACACAGACACTGAGCTGACACATCCCTACCACAGGCACAGAGCAGTCAAAGCCATCCAGGAGCCAGCATGCCTTCGGCTGCTGTTCCAGCCCTGCTTTCCTCTCCTCCAAGGATCTCCTCTGCATTTCCTGCTGCCATGTCAGGCTGCTCTCACAGCTCTGCTCACCTCTTTGCAGCGCATCCTGCGGCTAGACATCTTGAAGTAGTACTCACTGAGCCCGTCGGGGCTCAGCAGGTCCTGGGAGCATGCCTGGAGCAGCGCACGCACTGACTTCTCCGACTCAAACACCAGGTAGACGTATCCTTTGGAAGGGAAGGGAAAGAAGCAGTTGTTAGAGCCGTGGTGGAGGAGGAACAGATCATCCCAGATTGCAGACATCCTCAAAACCACTCTCGGGTGCCACCTGAAGTATCTGTGTGGCAGCTCTTGCTGCTCCCAGCAGACTCTAATGTATAAGCCAAGCTGGGAAGAGCCCAAACCCAAGCACAGCATGAGGGGCAGGATGCCCAGGTCCAGGGCCAAGTGGGCCACAGTGCCACCCACAAACCACACCTGGACATGCCAGGTGGGCACCACCAGCCTGGCCACAGTGAGATCTGCAGGAAAACAGGCCCTGCTTCATATATAAGATGGCCTGGCTCAAATAAAGTTCAGTGTTTTAAAGTCCCTTCCGTGGATGCCAGTACTCCACATTGCTCTGGTGACTGATAGGGCCATCAGGCACTACAGGGCCTCCAAACCAGCCATTTCCTACCCTGTAACTAATTCCTGCTTACACAGTATGTCAGCCCAGCTGCACATGCTGGCAGTGGGACCAGCAGCTGTTCCAGAGCCACAGCCCTACACAGGGTTCCAGAAACACCCGAAGAGGGATCCCCCAGCCCACAGTTCTGTCCAACCCTGCTATGGATGGGTGGAGACTCTGGGTTTGGGGTGCCAGTGCTCTGCAGCCCAGGTGCAGACCCAAGTGAGGGCAGGACATTACCCCAGGTGCTCTGTACCATCCAGTCACCAGCATGCAGCTGTACCATCCCAGCATCCGTGCTGTAACATAGCATGGGAAAAAAGTAACCCTACCGTGTCGCTATTACCTTTAGGCATATTACCTTTGGGAGGACAGCGTGGGTGTTTGCCATCCTTACCAGGCCACTCCACACTCAGGGAGCCAAAAACACGGAAAGTGTTGATCAGCCCAGCTACAGACAGAAGGAGAGAGGTCAGTGTCCCCCACAAAAAGCTCCATCCTGCACCCTCCCAAATGTCAACACCCAAGGCCTTGGCATGGGGCCTCACCTTCCAGGGGCTGCTCACCTTCGGTAATGTCCCATGGGACTCCTCCCAGGAACACTTTGCAGGAGTAGACAGGGTTTTTGTAGTTTCGGGGAGGCAGCTGCCCACTCCAGGTGCAAGTTGCTTCGTTCACAGCTTGGAGAAGACACCAGTAACACTCAGTACAGGATCATTTCCTTCCCACTCTCCCACAGGTCTCCCCATATTCCCCAAGTACAGGCTGAGCAGAGCTGCACAGCCACAGGCAGCTGCCCACACCCACCTCTGTTCTCTCAGCAGGTAGAGCCAGAGTCAGGCTTGGGCGTGGAGCAAGCTTGCTCTGCTGCAAACTCCGTGTCCAGCCAGTGTCTGCACAGAGGCCACTTGCCCTCTCCCAAGTGCAGGACCATCCCCTGGACAGCCCTCCCGACTCACCTGCCGCCTGCCGATGAAGCCGGGCTTCTCTTTCAATACTGAAGGGGTCTTCTGGAGAGTCCAGAAGATCCCAGGAAGGCCACGCAGATGCTCCAGGCCATCTTTTTGATGCACTGGCCGGGGAGGAAGTTACTGCAGCCAGGGCAGCTTGATCTTGATCCAGCTGGGATCCCACTCCCATCTTCAGGGGGTCTCTTGACACCCCACTGAGAGGCAAGAAGGGCAGAGGAGGGGAGATGCGAAGGCTTGACTGCAAGAGAAAGGCCACACTGAAATCCAGCTCTGAGTAAGAGCATGTAGTGCCACAGGTGAGGTATCACACTGGGGCCCTGCCCTTGCCCATGGCAGGAGAGGGAGCTCTCAGGGGATCTCCTGAGACCCTCTGAGGCCTGGCAGAGGCAGGAAAACAGCCACTCCAACACATCCCAGCACCCTGGGAAAGCCCTGGGCTATTCCCCACTGAACTCATGCCCATGATCAGCAGCAGGGATCATTAAGCAGGAGGCACTTCACAGATCACCAAGCCAACAGCTACCCCTGGCTGTACAGCCTCAAGGACAGCGTCACCCCTGCAGAGCACCAGCCACCCCAGAAGGAGCCTCAGTGTCTGTGCTGTGCCTGCAGTGAGCAGGGCTCACTGGAAGCATCCATGGGCTCTGCAGGCACCAGCTGGATCTCAACCTCACAGCCCAGCTCCAGGGCTGCCAGACCAGGGAGTGGGCACTGTGGACCACAGCCCCTCTCACGGCAGGAGGAGGGAAAGCTCGGATTAATGGAACAGCAGGGAGGTGAGACACTACACAGCTCCGTGCCAGCCACGCTGCAGATCTGTCCCTGCGCTGCCACGGCAGCCGCCCACGCCAGGGCCGTGCGGGGAGTCCTGCCCTTCACAAACAAGGCCAGCACACAGCCCTGCGCCCTGCACCGCCTGCCACCACCGCTGCCTGGCTGCTGCAGCCACTTCGCACATCCTGATTCTCCAGGGTGGATCACAGCAGAATCAACCCCACATTCAGTCAGCTCTGTCCTGCACACCCAGCCCAACACGGGGGTCAAGGCCACCACAGCAGAGCCCGGAGCAGCTCCTGGCTTTATCCTCCTGTGCCAAGGCCAGGCCATGCAGCAGCACCCTGGAGCTGGCCAGAGCCAGGCTGTCCTGCTGGCATCCAGAGCTGCCACTTGCACCTGCCACAGCCCCAGCAGAGCAGACTGGGGCAGCCAGCCAGACACTCACTTGCTCCCTGCCTTCCAAATCTAGCTGTGCTTTAGGGAATGGGAACAGACTAGACCCAGTTTGCTCTGTAAGAAACTGCCCTGAGATGCAGAAGTGCAGTCAGCAAATGGGAAGGACAACAAAAGGCAGGGACAGCAGCTCCTGAGAAGTCCAGGCTGGATCAGCCACCCTGCTGGGATCAGGGCACAGACACCTCCCTGCCACACACCAGCTCAAGCACTCAAGATCCCTCTGGGAGCTACTGTAACCCAGTAGGGCTGCAAGCACAGACCCAGAAGGCCAAAATATTAGCTCAGAAGAACAATATATGGGGATACTGCTTGCTTGTGCTGAAGGACTGCACGAGCAGCCTTTCTCCCAAACTCTAGGCTGTGCCAGTTTAGGCACAACAGCTCCCCCCAGCATTCCCTCCCATTCCTGAGAAAGCAGGGCTCTGGCTGGCAGCTCCACTCAGCTATTCCGTGCTCCCCCAAAAACACAGCAAGACCCCAGGACCCAAACTTACAATCAAGTCTGAGAGGTGGTCAGAACCAGAGCTGAACCCACTGGTGTCCGAGTCCGAGGGGCTGCTGGAGCGGGAGTCCAGGAGGGAGCGGGAGTTCCTCAGCGACGATGTGGAAAACTTTTCTGGTAGGTCTGAACCAATGGGGTCTAAAGGCAGAAAACCCAGCGGGGGCTTCCCCAGGACGTTCCCGAGAGGGTTACTCAGCATGCTGAGAACTGCAACACAGAGAGACAGAGTCTGTCAGGGCTGCAGCACAATACTGCTCCTTCCTCCTGGCTCCTGTGGCCCAGGAGGCCACCAGGCTCTTGTCAGCCCACAAATGCCTTGTCTGGGAGGTGGCACCTCTGGTGTTTGCCATCAGCTGGGCCATGGTGCCGCAAAGAACCCGCAGCAACCTGGTGTGGCTGACAAACATGAAGGGTTATGAGACAGACTGGCCAGGAGAACTCACTTTATCTGCGAGAAGTTCAGAGACTCCACTTCCCAGATTATGGGCCTCAGAGGTGCTCTGGGACAGGGCCCTCTGCCCAGTCCATGCCATTTGTGCTGGAGCAAGCTGGGGCTCAGCAAGCTCCCCAGGGATGGGGGCACACACCAGTGGCAGGCACACCTGGCCCACCAGCAGGCATTTTCAGGCTCAGAGGTGGGACACCGTTCACATCAGCCCTGCCAGGAGCTGGCTGTGGGCAGACAGGAAGGTGCCAGCCTGGGCTGCTGACAGAGAAGCTTCACTGTCTATAGTGAGTGTTCACAGCAAGCCTGTCTGGTCAGGCCTCTGCCCCAGAGCCTGCAGACAAGGATGTGCCAGACTGCTTCCCTCACACTGCAGGTTTTCCTCCCACTGAGAATCCAGGAAAATGCCTCCCTACAAATAGAGCTGCTTCTGAGCAGAGGACCAGGCCACCCAAAGGTCATAAAGTCACATCCTGGTCAGTGATGTGGGGGCAGCTGCCACCCAGAAGGAGAAGGAATGCAGGGCAGGGATCCCAAAGGGGCACAACACAAGCCAGTCTACTCAAAAGGAGCAAGTCTCAGCAAGCTGAATGTGTACCCAAACCCAGTGAAAAGAGCAAAGCATTCAGAAATGGTCTTAATTATTCAGAGGCTGCAAAACAAGGCAGCTTGCCCTGAAGCTTTCAGATTTCAGCAAAGCAAATTTGGGATCCACTTGAGATCCTCCAAGCCCCACCTGATCACAGCAAACTGAACCACAAGGTTTTAACCCAGATTTTCAGCAGCACCTGTGCAGATGAAGATTAATAATCCAAACCACCACCCAAATGAGGAGAGTGACAACACCATTGTGCTGAAGTGTACCACAGTCAGGCATCAGGACAGCGCGGTCAGTGCCAGGGAGAGCTGCTGAGCGCAACTGAGGCGAGATGCTGGGATGTACCCATCCCAAGCTGCATTATCTAATGGCACATGTGCCAATGGCATCCAATGGCATCTCCAGCCTCACCCTTGGGGAAAAACCTCACCACACCAACAGAGACTTCACACAGGTACAGGTGGGTCCTTTACTTGAAGCATCTCCCTCAACTCAAAGCAGAGCCCTCAGCAAGAGTCACAACATCCTCCCACACTTGCAGAGCCTTATCTCTGTGAGATTCCCCTATTTTGGCTACATCACGGGACTAGGACCTCACATCTAACCACACTGAGAAAGGGGCACCCCGCCCCTGGCTCTCCCCAGCAGCAGCACCTATGCTCACGCCAAGCCCTGCAGCCACAGGAAGATAGTGGCCAGCCCAGCAGTCCTTACCTGGGCAGAGCCTGGTCAGCAGCAGCCCCGGGACCAAGGGAATGTGGCACAGCCAGGGAGGAGATGCTACCTCCTGGTCATTGCTCTGAGCAGGGCACAGCATCTCCCAGCCCCAGCAAGCAGCACTCTCTGCTCTGCCGACTTCTCTGAAGCCACGTGATTTGTTTAAAAATACAGCTGGTGTATTGTTCCGGGGAGACAGCTGAATCTGTCCGACAGGCTCCAAAATCTGATTAGTCACTAAACAGCACAAGAGGCAAAGCAAAGCAGCCAATCCCACAGCCCAAGCCTTGCTGCCAACAAATGCTCCCGCGCTGACACCCTCCTCCTCCTCCCCAGCCAGTGAGGACTGTGGGTTTGGAACGCCAGCAGCCTTGTGCTAACCCCAGCTGTGCAGCATTCCAGAGACCTGGAGCAGCTACCGTCAAGCAGACTGCTACCAGACAATGCTGTCCTGCCCCTCATCTCCTGGTTAGTCGCGATGCGGGACCAGAACTCCATTTGGGATGCAACAGCAAGGGTTTGGGGCTCATTGGGAGCTCCCAGTGGCATTACAGGGTCCAAGTGCTCTGCCTCATTTATGTCACCCTCATCTCTGCCACCAGGTACACATTTCTCCCAGGATTTCTCAGCTCTCAGAGCAGCTACAAAACCAGTAAGGCCAGTATGAGCACATTCAAGTGTCAGGATTACTGGCCTTCAAATGGATCTACTGTCTGGGCACTTACCACCACACAAAGTCCTGCCAGCTTTAACTGCCCCAATCCTAACCTCATGTCCTGGAAGCACTGACATCCTGCTGTTAACACGAACAGATTCCATCCACTTCAGCAGCTTTGACAGCTCTGCACAGGCAGCACTTGATTACACACTCTGCAGGATACACTGAGCTCATGGGAGACCCCACAGCACGCCAGTGGACCTGACTCAGCTTCACCTGGTAGCCACAGCTGCTCACAGGGACATTGGGAGGAAAAGCCACAAAACAAACACAGCATTTCCTCTTTTATCCTTGCTCAGTGACCAGGCTGCGTGCCCTGAGGGCAGCCTGTGCAAGTAGCCTAGGAAAGACCAGCATGAGACACCCAGATCTCATTCCTCAGCACCATCCCAAAGTCATCCTGCTCTAACTCCCTGCGCCAACACACCAAACCCCTGCTGGGGAATGGGGCACAAGAGCCCAACACAGGCTGCCCACCTAAAAAAAAGCCTTCAAGGCATTGGGGCCACAGTTCTTCCTTGGAATTTGGCCTTGTCTCCCCTCCCAAGCAGACAGCTCACATAAGGGAAAAGTCATTCCCAATGAACATGCAAGATGCATCAGCAGTTCCTGGAGTCAAGAGCATCCATAAAAGGCTCAAAGTGAAAAAGCAAGTATCATGGAACTACTCAGGGTAAGAAAAGAACATGAGCACAAAGAAGTATTTTTCACACCTAGAGGGGAAATTTTAACTGAGGGGTCAACATGACTCCCATTCACCACTCGCACACCAAGAGCTTCTGGAACTTTTCCTGCCTCTGCTCAGTGCAGCACGGGAGGCACATAGCAACGCTCCTCTGCAAGGGACAGCAGAACAGGAGCTTTTAATAGAAACTCAGCACTGACTTTTGACTCACTGCTGCAGCTCTAACGCCTGACACGGAGCCAGCGTGCTCCGCTCCATCTCCAGCCCAGCACGGGCAGGTTTGAGCTCTGTGGAAGAGCCGTGACACCGCACAGCACTGCCAGGTCCTGGCCATGCAGGCCACTCCCTGGAAAAGGAGCGTTTTTCAAACTACTCCTCCTCCTTAGCTGAGCTTTCCCTAGTAACCGCTGTTTGGATACACCTTTATTCCTGCATCATCCCAGGGCCCCCAAAAGATGCCCAAGGGAGCACGCACAAGACTCTCGGACCCATCATACCTGAGCCAGATACTTGACAGAAACAAGCAGCTACATTGAGCCCACAGAGGTGGTGTCAACTCTACCTGTAGACCCCAAATTATCCTTTAAATCCTGTTACCAACCACTGAACGACCGCATTTATTGTGAGTTCACCCCATCTCAAACAGATCACTCCACCAGCACAAGCTGCAATTCATAGCACACCTTGGGAAAGTGCCCCAACAGCAAGATGTCCAATCTAAGCACTGCGAACAGCTTTTACTATTACATCCACTGATTAAGACACGCAATTTAAGACTTCCAACACCTGCCCAGGACCTTGGAGCACACAATTCTTCCTTGCATACTGTAATTTACAGCCATTTGATATGTAGACCTTCCTGGTAGCTTTGTCCATGCCCATTCTGTAAGAGATGAATGTAAAGATGAACCCCAAGGATTGCTGGTGCTGGCAGCTCAGGGAAAGACAGGCTCTGGGAAAATAACCACCATGCTGATGACAAATGACACTTTATTGCCTTGGATAACCCCTTAAGAGCAACAGAATCATTTTGGTTGGAAAAGATCTCCAATACAGAGTTCAACCTTTGACCAATCACCACCTTGCCAGCTACACCACAGCATCAAATGCCACATGAAGACATTTCACATGGCACATCCACTGAGTGTACTCCTGATGGACAGAGCTGACCAGAACATCAGCCACCTCCATACTGCCCGTTGAAAAAAATGCTTCAGCTCAGCTCTGCGGGAGACCACCCAGTCAACAGCATATGAGATCAGTGCTGATGCTCTTCACTCCCTAGTGCATCACTTTAGTCAAATTATCCAGAAACAGTCTTGCCCAGAGCAAAAATCCCTCTCATCCAGCAGCTGTCCAGGCCCTTCCACTCAAGTTTTTTCTCCACACTCAGAACATCAGTGGGAACTCCCCAATGGCTGAGAACAGCACTTGCCACATGGTTGCGCCCCTCAGAGCCTGGAGACACATGGAGAGTGGGCAGAGGAACTCCTGTTGCAGCAGCAGCGTGCCAGGCCTGGTCCTTGAGCTGCCAGCCATGTCTGGCACCCACAGGCTCTGTGTGCAGGTGCCTCGACACTGCGCTGGCCGCAGCCCCAGGGCCAGGGGAGCACACACACCTTTGGAAGTTATGCTCTGGAGATGTGTTCCTGCCTTTAGAAACTCACTGCAGGGCTGGAAAAAGCCTACTTTGAAGAGTCCAGGACTTGTCTGAGCAAGGCCTTCAGAGGGTTGCCTCTGCAGGCTGGCACCCCCAGCAAGGTTGGGCAGAGGGACACTGTCATCTCCAAAAGTTTATCTGCTCGGAGATTACTCAGCACAAGAAGGATGGCAAGCTGTTAAGACTTCCCCTGCATCCACCAACTACTATGTGGGCTGGAAGTCCACCCTTCTGCCTGGATCTCCCCACAGAGATCAAAAGGAATGCTCTTACCGGGAGAAATAAGGCGTAAGAGCCAGGTTTCAGTGATACCTGCCATGCCCAGAGGCTGCAGCACCATATACACATTTGGGTCAGGGCAGCAGAGGAACGAAGCAGTGTGACTGAGGCCCTGGAGACTGAATACAGTGCACTTTCTTTTGTTATGCATCAAATAAGCTTGTAAAGTTAAAAAAAAAGCTAATGTCCTAAACAATAGCCTGCTGCAGTTCCAGAAAAACAGCTCGTCTGCAGTTTTTACCACCCATCCGAGCTCTGCCCTGGCGGGGTGGGAGCAAGCTGAATGTTTTAGTCAGCCAAAAATCAGCACCTCCTACAGACACTGAGAAACTCCATGGCAAGAGAAACATCTGCACGCCTGAAAAGCAAATGGGCACCTCAGCCACCTCCTACAGCTGTAGTTCAGCAGTGACACAGCCAGACACACTGCCAGGGTGAGCTTACCCTCCTCACACGCAAGTACCAAGCAGCTCAAAGCTCATGGGAGGGAAGGAGTGACCAACATTCCAGTCTAATCCTAAATTTTAGCACTTCTCACCTGCAGCCATGGGACTTGGAGCTGCCTGCGAGGAGCCCACACAGCCACAGCACAAAAGGGACATTGACTGAACCGTGGCCAGCAGCAGCTGCAGTGGCAGATGTGGGGCTGGGGCACACAGGACAGGGACAGGCTTCGCTTGGCACAGGGAAGGCAGACACCGGATTCTCCCTATTTACCAAACTCCTACAAGGACACAAAAAAACCAAGGAAAAGCTGCAATAAGAGCAGTGGCACAGGAATTTCTTCCTCTTAAGTGGAGCAGCCATGGGACAAGGTCCAGAGGTGGAGAGGAACTGTGTCCTTAGACCCTTGGAGCTCACCTGAGCAGCACACTGGATACCTCCAGAGGATCTACCCAGCTCAAATCTTCCCAATTTCATTATATTCCCATTACTCCACTGAAAAAAACTGTCACTGCTGTTATGAGAGGAGCCACACCAAGTCCAAGGCACACAATCCTCTCCAGGCTGTATGACCACAGAAGCCCCAATAATCTTGAGCCAACTACCAGCCCTGGAGAAAAGCAGGTCCCAGAACTGCAGATGTAATCAAACCAGCAGCAAGCACCATCTAAATAGGACCTACAGCACAGCCCATTTTTTTCCTGAACTACAAAAGAGGCACCTCTGCCCTCACAGATTCTTCATTTGGGGCAAAGAAGAACTGAGGATATTTGGGCAGCTATTTCTGGTTTGCTAAGAAGGGGGCAGGGGAATAAAAAAAGGCAGCATGATCCCACAGCTGAACCACAGAATTAGAGTCAGGACACCTGAGGTCTATTCTTGGTTCTGGCACCAACATGGTAAGTCACTTGCCCTGAAAAATGGAAACAGCAGCATAACTGGGAACACACAGAAGATTATTGCATTAACATCTGAGAGCACTGGTCCTCTGCCGGCACTGAGAGCAGGACCCGGCTGACAACAAAGCTCACAGCTTCCCGAGGCAGGGAATTTATTCCTGTGTGTTTCTAGGAAGTGAAAACAGCTGCCCAAGGTAAATATAAAACCAGAAAAGACAGCTAAAATGCAATTCAGGACTGCAAGTGCCCAGGTAATTGCATTTGCTAAGCAGGCTGCCACAACCACAGTTGTCTTTAAAAAGATCAGAACACTGAAGTACAGCAGGTTTTAACATATATCAGTCCCAGGGAGATTTAAAAGCCAACATATTCGGGTCAAATTCTGCACAACAAGCTTCAGCTTTGCAAGCCTTAAGAACAAACGCTTCTATATTTAAGTACCAAACTCCTCTCAATTATCTGCCGCAACATCTAGGGTGCAAACTCGGCTGTGTTTGTTACCTGATGTGATAACAAGGGTGAGTGACTCATCCTCAGCTGCATCACAGTTTGGGGGTGTCAAGGCCAGGATACCACCTTTAGAAGGGGGGCAGGCTGTTGGCCAGACCCCTCTGCAGGCTGCAGTGAAGGAAGAACTGAAAAAAAAATAGACTTTAGTCCCAAACTCCATTTTCTTTGGGAAATGGCACACAAGCCTCACTGAGGCCTTCAGCTGGCATAAAGCCACTGCTAGATTGGTACTCCCAAACCCCACCAGTGATGCCTGCAGGTTCCCAGTTACGTTCCAGAGGTCTGCACCCCTTAGCATCACAGCTTGGGAGTTTGCCTCACCTTCCCTCCACACAGCTGGGGAGAAAACCAGGCAGAGGGGCAAGGAGGGAGCCGGCACATCCCCACCGCTATCTCAAATGCGTGGCAGCAGCTGCTGTGCCCGAGAGCAGCCTCTGCACTGGCAGCAGCACAGATAGCACCTGTGATTCAGCTGGTTTGCCATCGCCTGAGGGACCAGGCACAGGGGGAGTGAGCTTGGAGATGTAGATAGAAGGTGCAACCCTGGCTGGAAAAGCCCTGCCCAGTGCCCCAGCCCTACAGCAGCACCGCTCAGCCTCTGTGCAGTGACAGCTCAAGAACCACAGCACTCTTTGGAAGGGGATCATTTCTGAGCCAGGTCAGGGGAGGTGCCCACTTAAAAGGGTGTTTTTGTGGGAACACCAAGGCAGGATTAGTTTCTGGAGCCCCCCGGGCCACATTATTTCTGCCACCCTCCAGCAGCTTTCCTACCCTGCTCTGAGCAAGGGTAGGACTGGATAAGCTCAAGAGGTCCCTTCCAACTGGAGTTACCCTAAAATCCCCAGCCTGCCAAAAGGACTGCAGAGGGTCCACAAGCCCTCTTACAGCAGCTCCACACACAGCCCCCAATGAAAGTTAGCTGGAAGGACTTCAGCTGTGCTAACAGGCCAGACACTCTGCACCAGCTCCTTGGCCTGGCCCTGGTGACAGTGGAATGACAGGTCACCTCACAATGTCACATAGCACGGCCTGGTTATCACTGTGCCCAGGTAACACACAGCACCAGGGACAACCTCAGGCTCAAGGCAGCAGGAGATGCTGAATTCTGGGCCAGGGAAGGGGAACAGTGAGCACCACTTCTGCTACAGACACACAGGGACAGCAGGTCCAAAAGCTGTTCCCTACCCAGCTCCACATGGAAGCACTCAGGCCAGCACGTGCTGGGGAGCTTGCAGTGAAGGCACTGAGTCAAAAACACATTGAAGGCCTCTTCTAGAGAGCTCCCATGCTCCTGATGGAGCTGCAGCAAAGCCTTTTGGGTCAGCTCTGCCCAGCAAGGAATCATTACATCCACTGCTTAGACACACAGCAGTGCAAGGGCTGGAGAAAAACCTCCTCATCTCCCATTTGACTGGTGCAATTTTGGGGATGAATCTTACCCCAGGCCAGGGCTTGCACACACTAAACCACCCTCCCTGCTGCTACCTCCAATATCAATCACAGGAAAGACTAAGCCACGAATTGCCTGGGGCAGTTCAGACCCACCAAACAGCAGCTCCAATACTCTCCCTGGAAGGGAACATGCCTGTTGAGGCTCACTTCCAGAGTGAGCCTAGAGAAGTGTTCTCCAAACCACCACTGGACACTGCCACAGGGCTGCTCCAGAGGCCACGATCAAACACCCCCCCCGAGAGAAGCCAAGAGGAGGGTCTGAGGTGGTACATGCCTGCTCCTACAAGCTGCCTCCAGCACAGGACTGGAGCTGCCCTGACCCACTTCAGTTCTGTCTGGATACAAGCAGAGATGCTGGTTGGGTTCCTGATCCAGTTACTCCTCTATTTGCATCTTCTGTTTTACAGCATCAGCATAGATAAAAATAAATCTGTTTTAGGAGAAGCTGGTCAAATGGAAGCTTTAGGAGTTGTATTAAGAGCAACTTCCATTAGAAAACAATTGCAAGCTCAGGTTTGATACTTCTTTTACTTATTTGATACATATTTTATTCTGTTAAGGATCAAATACCGCTACCAGGTGAGCAGTGTAAGAGCTCTTAAGTGCCTCCCTGCTTCCCACTCCCCAGCACAGCTGGCTGGAGCCAAGCACTGAGGAATCAGCCCACAGAGCGTGAGCAGCTCTTATGGAAACACGTTCAAGGAACAAGTGCCCATTAAGTACCCACATCAAGTAAGTCCTTAGAAAAGCCCTACAAGCACTAGGCTAGCACAGGACAGCTTTTAGTAAGGGTGTCTCAGGTACTCCTGGAATACCAGCACCAAGCAGGAGACCAGGAGAGTCAAACCAGCTCCCAGCTTTGTGCCCTTACATTGTTATCATCCACAGCCTTTACACAGGAAGCAACCACCACCACCACATCTATGCTTCCATTACTACACTCTGAACATCAGCAAGCTGCTCCCAAAGAACAAGGCTGCTGGGAAAGCCTGTACTCCTTTCAAGGGAACAAAGGACACCAAGAACATGTAATTCAGGACCACCATCAAAAGTCTGGATACTTATTTTCCTGAACCAGGCACAGGTCCAAGGTCAGCAGGAGTGGCCCTTCCCTCCTCATCCCAGCAGCCACACCACCAGCAGCACAAAGGAACCTTTTACTGAGTTTTTTAGGCATACTTGGGCTTAGATGGGAGCAAGCCTCAATCAGGTGAAGTGCACACCTAGGTCTTCTGAAGCCACTTATCCAAAACACAGGAGGAAAAACAGCAGGGAGAGACCTGGACATGCACAAGGGAGAGCTCTAAGGAGCTTGGCACGGGTTAGCCAAGCAGCAAATTAAACAGATGGAAAACTGGGGACCCAAATCCTCTGCCCCAAGCTCTGCATCCAAGCACTCAAACCAGCAACTCGAGGAAAGCCAGTGACTGCTATACTGTATTTATTAACAGCCACCCCAGGCTGAACAGCAACTCTCCCCTGGGGGGCTCAGGTGCCCTCCCACCACACACAGCATTTGAGGACACTCTGTAAACAGCTTGACCTTGGGGAGCAGCTTATGAATCCCTCCTGCTGTTACCAAGAAGAAAGGCAAGGAGACCATGACAACAACCGTTCTTCCTGTGCAACAGGTCTTTTCTTTCATCCTTCAGACAGGGTTTTGCCTTGAAGACTTCAGAGAGATTCGTGCTCCGAGGCCTCCGCTATCTGCCAGGCAACGCACAACAGACTGCCCGCAACTCCAGCCTGGCAAATTTTAAGCAACTACAGATAAGCAAGCTTATTGCAAAAATGAGTTGCTGTGCGCTGGGAAGCAGAAGAGCCAAAGGCTGGGAAGATTCAGCAGCATTTTCCTACCACAAGCCATTTCCCCAGAACCAGAGTGACAGGAGCTGCAACCTTGCAAGCTGGAGAATGAGACAGCAGCAGCCACCCTGCAGAGGGCACAGATGAGGCTGGAGCAGCAGTCTCAAGAGCAAAGCCAAAGAAAAGCTCAAATCTGTTGCTGCACCAGCAGCTTTAGGGTCACACAACAAGCAGAGAGGCAGATACAGCAAGGTGCTCCACCAGACACCATCAGGAAGAGCTCACCTGCTGGGCTCACCTAGAGAGGCCAACATCCTCTCCAGAAGAGTTGATCCTGCTAAAAACACTCTCAGGTTAGCTCTGCAGACTTCATGTTAACAGATCGGTTTTAGGATGATATCCCAGTGGGCAAGTCTGCTGTCCCACATAGGGACAGCTCCCAATGTAGGGCAGGACAGACCAGCCAGACCAAGCAGCTGGTAAGCAGGCTGAAAGGCAGGCAGGGAGACCCAAAATCTGCACATGTATCTGCTGTGCACTGCTGTTCTCCAGGCAAAAATTGGATCGAGATCCCATTTGCTTGTGCCCCTTGAGAAACAGGGCAGTGAAGGTAAAGGATACCATCAAGGGCAGTCCCACCTCACTGCCTCTTAACCCCTTCTTGCCTCTGAACTCCAAGATCTCTACATACATGTCTGCCTACTGTGAGGCTAAAGACAGGGAAACACTGGCTCAAGAAATACAGGCAGGGATGGCAGGACTGGAAGTGCTCAAGGGTAGTTTCCTGCTGAAGTCCCTCCCCAGGCCACAGAGCAGGTTGCTGGGACTTGCTGAAGTATTTCCAGCCTGACAGATCTAGTGGCAGCAGAGGGTTTGAGATACTCTGCCTGCTGTGAGACAGCAGCTCAATCCTACAGCCAGGAAGTGCCAGTAGCTCGAGCCTGCAGCAGCCACTGCCTCCAGAGAGCCTCTCCAGGCATCAGGGGCCAGCAGTGCCTCTGCCACGCTCCCTAGGGCTCAGCACACACCCTCAGTGCATTACAGGCCGGGTGCAGAAGGAAAACTCCTCACAACCCTGTCTGGGTGCAAGAGGCTCAGTGGCCCTTCAGGAACAGGGGATGCAGGCAGGATTGGGGCATAAAAACCAGCCCCACAGCTCTCCAGCCTATAATCAGCAGGCACCTGCTCCTACTGCACCGAGCTGCGTGGTGACAATGCCCCAGGAGCACAAGGTGACACCAGAAGGCTTTGCAGCCAAAGGTCATTCCCAGGCTGAGGAAGCTCTGTGCTGGCAGGGACTACGCAGAGGAGAGAAGGTCCCACCTCATCAGTACTCAAGCACAGCACTGCAGGAGACCACATCAGCAATATTTTTAGCCTGATTGTTAGCTTTTTTTGTTGCATTTCCACCCTTCCAGCCACCTCCCTGTGGGTCCGCACAGCTGAGTCACTGCTGGAACCTTCCAAACGCTTGGGTGCCAGCAGCACAACAGCTTTGCTTGGCAGTGCCAGCCCTCCCCCGTGCCCAGCCACAGCCCAATGCTGCCGCAGCCTCACCTGCCCGCAGGACATCCCGATGGAGACCCCAGCCCTGCAGGCTGGGTCAGCTGCAGCCTCCTAGGCCTCAGCAGCACTCAGACACAGCAGCATCCTCTCCATATCCTCCCTCTTTCCATCACAGCACGGATAGGCCACCTGGAAGCACCAGCATCTGCCAGCTCCTCGGATCCACACAGCTTTCAGACACAGCACAATTCTCTGCCACCCAGAGTGTTCCACAACCTTTCATAAGATGCTCCTGAACTACAAGCTCTCTGTTCCCAAGGAGCTCCACTGCCACTCCAGGGCCCTGAGGAAGGGTTAAGGCCCCACAGAAATGGGAGGTGTGGCTGGCTGAAGCAAAACAAAGCTGTGCACAGGATCAGCCTTTCACCTCCCCAGCCAGCACACACCATCCTCACAGCTCTCAGAGCATGGAGCACTCCTGGCCCAGCTGCTGCTCACCTTGGAAGGGAGTGTAGGAGTGAGAGGGAGAATACTGTCTCAGGATCACAACGCTCCCAGCCACAGGGCACTGGACCCACTGAAGGCCAGAGGCTGCTCTGTACAAGCAGCAGAGCTGCACCTGGGCAGGTCTCACATCCCAGCCATCCCCTCTTTGTACACCAATGGGAACACCAGCAGTGAGAAGTGAGGAAACAGGCCTCTCCAGACAGCACTGGGTGCCATCTTCCACCAGCTGTTACCACACTTGTCACAACCACCCAGTGGGCACAGATCATTGGAGCCCAGGGCTGTGCCTGAGGCAAGATCCTTTACACAGCTCTTCCCAGGCCTCTGCGGCAGGCAGGAGCTCCAGCACAATGCACTGCAGTCAGTGGGGGCACCTGACACCAGATACACCCTCTGTAAGCAGAGAGGTCACCAGAGCACCTTCAAATCCTCTCCAACTCAACCTCCCTCCTGAAACCAGCAGCCCTTCCACCCCCTTGGCAGTAAATTCCCACCACCAGCACAGCCGTGCCAGCCCCATCACCCAACCCGTGAGGCACAGAGCCCGCCCCGGGCTCATGCCAGCACTGCTCGTCTGCCTGCCGGAGCGCTGCGGAGACATCCGCACCTCTGCCAAGGCAGGCTGGCAGGAAGCCGGCCAAGAGCACTCTGGAGATGGCTACGGAGGAGCAGGTGGAGCTGGGACATCCGCACCGAGCGGCCGCCTCTGTGTGCGACAGCCTTGTTCCGCAGCGCGCTGTGTGCCGAGCCCAGGGCCAGGGCTGCGAGCAGCAGGGTCACTCCAGGGGATGTCACCTGCTCCAAGTGTGCTCTTCATCCATTAAAGACCCTGTGACATGGGGACCAGCAGGGCTCCAGTCTGCCAACAGCCAGAAGGGGCTCAGAGCAGAGCTCTGGGGCACCTGGCCAGCCCACTGCACACTAACAACTTGTTTCTCTTTCGTCCTTCAAGGTCTCAGCTGGCAATGAAAGTACAGGCAGGAGTGTGTGGTATTCCCTGGTTCATTAGGGGAAGCCCACAGGGCCATGTGAAGGTTTGCTCACTGGAGCAGAGCGAGGCTTAATAATGCTACCACAGCTGGGCTGCAGGCAGACCCCAAGTGCCCATGCCAGGCCCCACGTGCCAAGTCTTGTGGAAATTAGATGCAGAAACTTGAGTGAGCTGTGCAGATCGAGCCGCTCAAACTCTGCTACCCCACTAGTGCTTTCTTTTTTTCTGTTTTACAACTCACGCAGCAACTCAAGGCTGTGTCCCAGAAGCTCCTCCTATGCTCAGGACAGCCTCCCCTTACCTTCCAAACATCTACATGGGCAAACCCTGTTGCCCAGCCCCCCCCAGAAGCTATCTATATTCCTGTCAGCACCAACTCCACGCCTGGGGCCTCTGTGTCACCCAAGTCTGCGCAGCGATGCACTCCCCTTTTAACAAAGCAGCAGCGTGCTGCTATAAAGGGATGAGTTTCTGTAGCAACCAGGCTGTACTTGTACAAACTCTGCCAAAGCACTAGATCTTTCCACGGACCAATACTTGAACGAACCCACCACCATTCGTGAAACTGGTTTTTACATGCCTCAAAGGCTAGCAAGTGAACTCTCCCCTGTTTTACCCCTCTGCTCCAACACCAGGCTGAGAGGATGCCTTAAGTCCGTGCACGCAGCACCCCTTTCTCCTGGGATTTTACAGGAAAGGCTGGATGTCTCAAACAGTTAACTGGACCCCACATCACTCCAGGGGAGGCAGCCAGCACCCCAGGAATTCCCCAGCCAATCCCAGCAGCAAAAGCAGACTGGAGAGAATTGAGGGGGAAGGGCACACTAGCCAGCAGCGCGTGGCTGCAAGCCCACACCCTGCCCATCACATAGATTTGTGCTGGACCAGAAGAGTTAAAACAAGAAGCCATTCCACTGCATCTCCTGCAACCCACTGCCAGGCACAGCCCGCTATTTCTAGTTGAGCGTGGGAGTGGAGAAGGATCCCTCCAAGTCTCCCACCCAGCCGGCGAGCTGCCGGCTGAAGTTGTCGGGTGCTGGCTGTACCACACCCCACGGCAGAGTTCGGCGAGCAGAGCTGCCGGGACTTTGGCAGTCAGGCACAGGAGGGCCCTCTGCAAGCACACAACCCCCACCTGCAGACCCGCCTGCCACCAGGGATTTCCTCAGGCTGCCAGAGTGAAGTTCAGCCTCACTCCTACCCAGCGTGTTCAGCCTCCTGACACCACACCCCCCACCCACTCCCTCCAAACACAGCAAGAGGATTTCTCCTCTCCTGGTGAGGTTATTCCTCCAGCAGCGTTACAGCTCCGAGCAAAACAACCCTAGGCACTTCTCATCTGCAGTGAGCTGACAGCAGAGCAGAGGGGGCTGTAGCAGAGGCAGCCACAGCCTCCCCAACTCAGCTGTCACATTACACAAGCACCACGGATCGAGAAGCCCCCATTAGCCCCCACCAGCACCCTGTTACACAAGCACATCGCTCCACGTTAGCTTGAAACCAGCCAAAAACATACACAGAATCCAACAACTGTTGCTGCGTGTGTCAGCAGACTCACCGGACTGTGTGCTGGTTTGTGCTGCAGCATCCGAGTCCTGGGTGCTCCAGGGTCTGTCCCACCCTGTCAGGTTGAGGGACTGCAGGCCAAGGCACAGATCGTTGGTGTCTGGGAGGCCACGGGAAGACTCTTGCGTAGATGTAGGGAAGAGCATCCTGCTTGCCACTGCTTCTTCAGAGTCCTGGATGTCTGCTCAGATGGAGAACAAACAGAAGCTTGAGAGTTCAGGGATGCTTTTTTCTTTTTAAAGCAGGAGTTTTCCAAAGCGTTAAGCCCCGAGCCAGGTCTCGTGCCGCTCTGTAGCCACAGCTCCTGCAACCAGCAGTTGCACTCCAAAAGGGAGGGCTACCATATGTCCAGAATCCAGCCCCCCACCCCCCTCAGCCCCTCCACCTTCCTATCCCGTCTGCATTACTGACTGGGTCAGCATGTGACCAGGCTGCTGATGCTTACTGTGCTGACAGTGACGTCACTCAGCCATGCAAGAGAACTGCATCAGCTCTTACAAAATAAAGGTAAGAAGAAAGGATAAGATTTCCCCTGACAGACAAGACGGTAGCAGGAGGAAAGAGGAGCAGTTCCAGTAAATCAGAGGAGGCAGGCAGCACAAAGCAGGGCTCGTCAGCACAGCAGACACCAGGCTGGAGGCAGCAAACCCCCCAGCAACGATGAGAGCAGCAGCAGCGACAGACCACAGTTAGTTTTAGTGCTATCCAGCTCTCCCTGTCCCCGCCTCCCTCCACCCACAAAACCCAAAAACACTTTAGTCCTGGCCAGCCTCCAGCTGCTGGCTCCGATTCAGAGCCGATGCAAAGCTTCGCAATTCTGCTGGCATAATCTGTTTGGTTGAGCCTGGCCACTGTGCCTCTCACGGCATTGTTTACCCCAAGTAACAAGAATAACCTTCAACCCCCACTACCCGGACAGCAGCCCATTATCTCTGGTCCAGCCCGAGCCAGCACATCCCACTGGTATAGGACGAAGAAAACCAAGCAGACCCATTTCACATCAGGAATTTTTCATGACCTGTTTACCTTCCACCTGCCTGGTGCCCCCTTTCCCAGCCCTCCCCTCCCCTGCAGGGTGTTCACAAGCCTACGGTACTGGAGACACCGGATTCTCGCCTTGGTTTAAGGCTGTGCCAACAGCCTAAGGAAACACAGCAGGTTCATAGTCTGAGAATTCCAGTTTAACGCAGGGATCTGGGGGCTGCTGAAACCACAAGATGCTCAGCTGTGCTACCCGAAATCTGAGTCAGAGGGCATTTATAAGCCAACTCCCAAGCAGCAGCAGCTGTTTCCTCCTCCTCCCCCTGCCCCCACAGCCTCCCACTGTGCCATCAGATGTACACCTCGCTCCACACACCGCTCCCGGCTCTTCCATGGGCACTGCAGTCGCTCCAGCCTGTCACGTTATCCCTCACGTGCAGCCCCAGCCATCCCGACAGTGTTCCTGGCCTCCTTTTCCACATCCACATCCTGTGCCACTCGGATGCCCGTGAGCAAAGCCCAGGCAAAGGCTGGTGGCAGCTGGGCAACCTACGTGTGACAAAGGCCTCTGCTGCTACCAGAGGAGGGACCCCTGCCTTCACCCCGAGGCAATTTGGGAGCACCAGCATCCCCAGACCCCAGTGAGGGGGACTGTGGCACCGCAGGCAGGATCAGAGCAGCTAAAACCATAACCTGCTGGCAACTCATCACCTTCCCCCCTCCCAGCTGCAGCCTCCTCCACAGCACTCCACCGGGATAGCATCCACCGAGGTGTTTCCTACTCCTAGTAGTACTAGTACAAGCTGTAGTGCCAATTCAGTCACATTACTACCAAGCACCTGTAACAGCATCTATTCCTCCGACAGCATCATGCTGCATCTCCAGCACAGTATTTAACCGCATTAATTCTTCCCAAATAGTTTTCTGATTGCTTGTTTTGGACATCTCTAACATAGAGAGGAGAGGATCAAGGCACAGTGCTCAGCCAACTCAGTTCCCACAGCAACCATAACTTGTCCATATGAATACGTAACATTCCTGCCTTTATGGAAACGCACAAGTGCTGTGCACAGATCCCTGGCAGCAGGAGACTCCCTTCCCTTTGGGGACCAGGGATCTTGCAAGGTCTCAAAAGAATAACTCCCACCAAGCTTTATCTTCTGGGGAGCATGGACACAGTGGTGACACACCACACAACTTGAATCCCAACAGCTTGGATGAAACCCATGACTGAAGAAATAAGGAAAATAGGGAACAAAGTTATCTGTGACAGGAAGAGCATCCAGCCACATTTCCCCTCACTATCCGCATTTTTCAGGAAATAAGCTGTTTTGTTTAATCGAACCAAATCAGATTCAAGTAAAAGATCCATGATTCCCTCTGATGTCTTCAATCCACATTAAAAACAAACTCCCTGCAATCCAGTTACAGCTCTAACTGCAGAAGCACAGAGCAGAATCCACTCAGACAACCAGCAGTTTGTAATTAGACCTTTTCCCATCAGAAGCCAACAGCCAGCCCGAGCTGCTTCCCCTTTAACACTCCCAGCCAGGCTGAAAGATAGATACAGGTCATCCAGGCAAAACATCAACTTAAAAAAAACAAAGAGAACTTAAACAGATTTCTGGACTAGTTATTTTTAAAAGTCAAGAGTCTGGAGATTTGTTACAAAGCAATCAATTGTTGCAAGCAGACAAAACTAATCAGCTACCAGAGCAGGAAGAATTAAATCTCCAACAAAAATTCAGTCTGAAGAGTCACAACCTCAAGTTATTCATAACGAAATGTCTACCAAATACTAAATAGCTTCCCTTTGCAACCTGACACAGCCCAACCCAAATGCTTTACTGCAGATTTTTCCAAGCACCAACCACCAGAACAAGCTCTCCCAACCTGGATTTTTCCCTGGAGTTGCCACTGGAAGCCAACCATCCTGGCAGAGGGAGCAGCGCTGCGCTGGGCTCGTGCCCGAGCGTCTGGGAGAGACTGAGCTCCTGCCTCCCAAGCCGGTTGGGTTTGATTTCAACAGCATCATGAGAACAAAGTCCTTAATAAAACACTCCCTCGCTGGCCTTGGAGCAAGTGTCTCTCCTGGGTGACTCCCTCCTGCCTGTCCAGGACATCCCTGGAACCAGGCCGCACTGCAGCACAGGTCGGACAGCTTTCCACACCACTGCCTGCATGAAAAGCTGCATTTTCCAGACTTCAACTGTTAGCCCTGGATTTAAGACACTTCAAAGGCTCTTAAAGATGAGGATCTCCAGAGCTCAGTTCTCACCTGCAGGTGAGAACAGCTCCCACAGCCCCAGCCCCTGTCTCCAACCCAGCCCACTCTCCCCACTCACACCACTTTAGGTAGGTGAGTTTCCACACAGGAAGCTGGGCTGGGGAGCTCATCTGGCTAAAACCAAGCCACAGGGAATTAATTTCAAGCCTGGCTCGCTCCCCTGATCTGGTATGCAGCATGGCTGCACCAACCAGGCACTTCAAACAAGAAAATATTTAGGAAATTACAGCCTAAGCCTGTGTGGGAAGGATCCACAAGGCCTGGCAGCAAGAGCTGCGATCCACAGGCAGGTTGTGGGTTAAGGGACCAGGAGGAGCACGGAGCATGATTCAGTTCCCAGCCCATAGCAGCAGCATCTCTGGGCTAGGAAAGGTGGTGCCTCAACCTAGCACATATGTTCAGATACTCGAGCCTTCCAGACCTGGGAAAGCCAGCTAACAATGCAGCAAATGGGGTTTTTCTTCCACTGGGTTTTCTCAGCAAACATGAACCAAGTCAGATCCCACTCCTACCACCTCCACAGCCAGGAGAGCTCTCCCTTTGCTCCCACATGCTGGTTTCCACCAGAGCCTGAATACAGATGAAGCCCCCCCCCCCATGAATGAGGGCCCCAAGTGTTGAGGGCAAGGGAAGGATAAGCCCAGATCAGCTGTAGAGCTCCATTCACTGGCAAAACCAGCTTCACCTCATGGAGTAGAGCTCTGACCAAGGCTAAAGTTCCCAACCAAATCTGGAGAAGCCAGAGGCAGAGGGAGAAGCCTTCAGATCACAAATAGGAAGCACTGCTTGCCTTTCACACCTCTCTACACCTCCAATTGCCAAGGCTGGGAATTGCATCCCTGAAAATTAAGCCTCTCAAGTGCCTTTTGCACACAAGACAAACAAATATCAAAGTGAAAGCTTTCAGATGAGCCAGTTTTTCCCCAAAGTGCAGTGGAGATCATCAGGGACTTAGAAAAGCACTTGTTAGGCATAAACCTACTAGTTACAAGAGGTTTTTCTGAAACACAACCGAAGCATCTCCTCTGTAATCTGAAACATTCCTGAAGTGGAGACACTTGCTGGTGCGTGACCTGTTTCACAGCCAGATGAAAGAGTCTGCCTTATTCCAGAACCACAAACACTTGAGCAGCTGGAAAACAGCTACTTCAGAAACCAAGGAAGAGGCACTGCAACAGTCTTGCTGCTCTACCTCCCTCTTCCAAGAGTAACAGAGACTGTCACAGAATTACAGCACCAAAACCTGAGTGACAGAGCTCAGCACCTATCAGCAAACTGCTGGATCTTCAGGAACACCACCAATCTGTAACCACTGCAGAGTACAACAGCTCTAGGCCAAGTTTCTGCTCTGCAGAACACTGACCTGCATATCTGATACAAAACCCAATTGCTAGAGCCACTTTCCAGCACAGAGAAGCATAATGCTTATGTAGGCAAAGACCTGGCAATGTGACACTATAAATCCAAAGGCCAAGACCAAGGCATTAAGTGAGTGCCTCTTCTGGGGCACAGGTGTGGAATTTCCCTATTCTGGATGTGTACCTGGCATCCAGCATTTCTTCGGGGCAGGCAGAATGGTTCTGCCAGCTTCAGGTCAGCTCCTGCTGATAGTCTCACTCTGCCTCACGACCTCCAGGTACAAAGAGCTACCTTTTGGGTCTCTGCATCCTACAACATTTTGTTCCCTGATCCAAGACCATGCACATCAGGTCAGCTGCATCCAGCGCTGTCTGAAACATTTCCTTGGGGCTACAAGGCAGGGAAGGGCAGAGGAATTTACATTACAGTATCAGACTTTTTGGAGGCTAAACAAGTGATAGATCATTAACTGACTGCAGTTAACAGCAAACAGGAAGCCGATTTAGTCATCAGCTAGTCTGAGTTTGCATCTGTCCTTCAGTTTTCCTTAAATAAAGCGGCCACAGAGTCATTAAAGCCTGATGGGCCACAACTAACAGCCTTTACACTGAACTTGGCACCCGAAGCCTCTCCCATCCAAAGGAAGTCATTTAAGCATCTCCCATTTCTTCACACAATGGACTGTCAAGTTGGAGTGAAATAATAGCTGTTTTGTCGCTGTTAAATGAGCAGAGCATAATGAAAGAGACCAGTGTTGCTCAGACATTTGGGGTACCTACATGTCTTTACAGTTCCCTTAAAGCAAGCACTGCCTTCAGTTGAAACCAGTAACAGGCATGCAAAAGCTCCAGTGGGAGCTTTACTCCCAGTTCTACTTAAGCTGAAAGTTGTGCCTATAGAAAGAACAGGGTGATTTCAAAAGCTGGTGTAGGTAGCAGCACCTACCACTCAGCAAGGCCCAGCTTTAAAGCCTGGTAAACAAACCACCAGCCAGTTAAGACACTGGCCTTGCTCACGTTCTTATTCAGACGAGTGATGAACATACAGAACAGATTTAAAACCACATTCCTTGCAAAGCAGCTGCTCAAGGACAGGCAGCTACTCCAGCAGCACATGTTGATTCTTGCCTCTGTCAAGGCCATACTGTCTCTCCCATCTCCAGCACCACACTAAAAGCCACTAAAGGTTAAGGCCTGCACTGAGGAGGTTCTGCCTTTCTCCAGAGGACTGAGGCACCCTGAAAGGCAGCTGTTGTGAAGCACCATCAACCTGTCCCAGAAGCCACCAGACAGGTTCTACAACGACAGCTCTCCTCACACCGCTACACTGTACTCCACAGTTTGGGAAAACACCTTAAGCCTGGTGCTTGGGGAGCTCCTGGAGCAGCTACCCACAAACCTCAGGGCGTGGTCAGCCTGGGCATCCCAACACAGCCGGCTTTGACAAGGCAACCAGGTTCACCAAAGGATTATCGTCAGCTGCAAACTGATCTTTACAGAGATCCAACTTTAGGCGTGACAAGCTGAACCTGTAGCAGCAGTCCCAGCTCTGCCCAGAAGGGGATAACACTCCGACTGCGTGGATCCACGAGTGCTGAATCAGCCTGTCCTCTCACATTGCTCAGGCTGCTGCTGGGCTGATCCCAGCATGTCCTCACTGTGAGCCCAGTAAAGTGTCTCCACATGTGCTCCCCAATAGCATTAGTGAAAGGTCACGAACTTCTGCCATCCCTTCTCCACCACATGTAATCCTCTTAGTGCTCAAAGGGGCTTCTTCAACGTAAGTGCAAGCCAAGATAAATCTAGTTTGACCTGAAGATGACAACTGAAAAGCTTGAGGGACCATGAATAGATTAAGATCCAAGCATCTCCTGCTGGAATAAAGTCTCTTCCCCAAGCTCTGCCATTAAAAGAGTTTAAGTTGTAAAAAGACAGTCCTTTCACCTGTTACAGCTACTACACTCATGGTTGACTTCCAGATTCATTAAGCCTGCCCAAGCAAGGAGTTCCATAATAATCCAGTTTAATTACAGTACACCAGTTGTTCCTGAACAAAGTAAAAGCACCACAGGCTCAGGAATTCTTCAGAAGTGACTTGACTTGGAGCAATGACAATACACCACATGAGATGAAGGGTCTCTGCTCCACTGGTCACCTACCCAGAAGCTCACTCAAGGGCAAGGCAAACAGCTCCAACAACCTGTTCCAGGCTTAACCACCTGCCCAGGTACCTGCACTATATTCTGAATTTCAGCAAACAGCTGCTCAGCCTTATAGCTATCAGGTGTGAATTTCTGCACAACCCAGGCCAGGGTCCAGGTGCCAAAGTACCTCCCCCATTTATAGATCATAGATGTCCCAGGATCCACATCCTTGCTGACAGTGCCAGCTTTTTCATGGAGAAGATTGTCATTAGCAACCTATCAAACATTATGAGCAGCTCCTGCACTTTTCAGCTGCAAAGACAGGACAAAGCTTGCAGAGCTGCCGCATTCAGGCCCTCCTTATCTACCCAGAGGTCCCAGCTCCAACATTAAGGAAACAAGGCTGGGACTGCAAGGAGACCAATAACTCTGAGCTGCCAATGATCTGGCAGATGCTGACTCATCCACGAATTTACAACTGATAACTGCTGGCCCAGGTTGTTCTCTTACCAGTACCTTCACATTTCCATTAGCCCAAACAGTGAGGGCATCCAAGGCAGCCCTCTTCCAGCCCAGCTCAGCAGGGCCCAGTATCTTTTGGGAAGGGAGGAACTCTTTCCTCACACCATCATAAGCATTTATGTCACTGTACAAGAGACTTGATACAAGCTAAAGCCCTCCTGTCTAGGTAACTACTGCTGAGCAAGGCCCCCACCCTGGTCCCCAGCACTCACTGGTGAGACTGGCCTCAGCTGCCACAGCAGGAAGAAAGCTGCTTAGGGTGTCCCCAAAGCATAACTTCAGTTTCCCTGCAGCAAAAATAAGATTTGGCAGAGGAAGGCACTCTTTTTTACATTCAAGTGTACTTGCCCTATGAGAGGTC
This sequence comes from Eulacestoma nigropectus, assembly GCA_013397775.1. Lineage (NCBI taxonomy): Eukaryota > Metazoa > Chordata > Aves > Passeriformes > Eulacestoma > Eulacestoma nigropectus. The sequence goes on from VZTE01004405.1 coordinate 654,635, forward strand.
TTCCACAGGACTTACTGATCACCTGAAACAAGCAGTTTACCACCACTGGGAAACTCAAGAGTTTCCAGACAAGGCAGCACCTCTAAGTATCTCCAGCAAGACCCTCTGGTCCAGATGACCCTAGGAAAAGCCAGAGTAAACGACAGAACAAGCAGAGATTCGCAGCAGCAGGTCAGTAAGAAGTTCTATTTCAGTGCCAGGCAAACACCCCCATCCCTCAGAGAAGAGTTTTCAAAGTCAAATACAGCACTGAAAGTTAAAATTGCTGTGCCAGCTCTTAAGCCCAGACCTAAAACCAGAATTAACCCACACCTTCACAGGATCAATCTGCTCTAGCAGGCAGAGACAGCTCCTTTATAAACCAGGTTAATTTTGGCAAGCTGAAACTTAATTAGGGAATACCACGAACATGTTCTAAGATTCTATGCAATATGCCTATTCCAAATAGAGTAGGAAGGGCTATACCTAAAATTTCAACAAGGAAGCCAGAAACAACTCTTTCATGAACCCACTGCAAGGAGATAAAAGAAAATATTTCTGTTTATTTCTCCTTTATGCTTCCAGTGTATCTAGATCAGATACAGCACTGGCTACCACTGTGCCAGGGGACAAAAAATAGCCAAACCAGCTCAGTCTAACAGCAAATCTCTAAAAATGAACCACTAACCTGAACTGGTTAATATTCACTACACCATTGCTCAGGAGTAGCCAGCATAGCCTCCAATGCCACTTTACCAGGCAGGTTTCAAGCAATGCTGGCCATGGATCCACGCCTCAAAGCAAACCATTCACTTCCTCTGGTATTTCTGCATCGCCAGCACAGGATCACATGGCCAGATCAGTCCCCGGTCCACACTGCTAAGTCCTCAAATACCCAGGAGATTAAGCCGCACTGGAAGTCATCTGGTAGCAGTTATTTCACTAGCCCAGAACAAAGTTGCACTGTGCAGGCACCAAAAAGACCCACAGGGTGCCCAAACACTTATCTGGAGCTTTTTTCCACACCCATTTGATAAAAACTCAGCCTACCCATGAGGCCAAGGCAACCCTGTCTCCAAGTGACTCCAGAGAAAGCTGCTCTGCCCAGGGCACCCTGCAAAGTCATCAGCTGGGGAGGTTCATCCCTTTACTTCCTACTTGGTTTTGGAACATATCCAGACAGGTCAGTTTGTTTCCAATAATGGCCAAAGCGTTTATTTGCCCTGTAATTCAGAGGCTGAAGAGGCAGAAGCAATCCCTTTCAACTACCCAAAAATCCTTGGCACAAGCACTGCTGCTCAGAGGTGTGCTGGCAAAAGGAGTATCAGGCACAGGTACATTTAGTGGCAGACCTGGGCTGCTGCAAAGGGACAAAAGCATGTCCTTCACTTGGATGAAAATAAGACCAGACCAAACACTCTCTGCTTTGGCACAGAACTTCTATCTTGAGGCAGCAGAATATGTCCACTCCCCTTAGCCTGGAGGAAACAGAAGCTTGCAGCACTGATTTCATCACACCAAGCTTGCTTTGCAGTAAAGTCTGCACCCACCTGTGCTCTTACATGCAGGTTAACCGACCTGTGGCAAACACAGTTTTTCAAAATTCTTTTGCAATTTCAATGTATGCAGCAACTCAGCCTCACTAAGCCTGAGAGAAGATGAATCCTGCCTCCAGGAAGGGCAGACTACAGGAGGGAGTCTGCTGGAGGTATCCACACCCCGAGTTGGCAGGTCAGGCAGGGAGCACTCGCATCCTGCCCACAGCACCACAGGGAGGCAAGCAAGCCTTCCCAGGCACCACCATGCTGCCAGGGAATACATGGATTATCCATTTCAGGCACACAAGCAAAGCCCCCGGGTACCAAACATGCTGACACCCACACCACTGAGGATTACCACCATCACCTGTTCACTAGGCCCCACCAAGTGCCTCCCTGCTCTAGCAGCTCCCCTCTATTACCTGGCAGGGCATCACATTTGCTTTTTGTGACAGGCGTGGTGCAGACTCCACTGAAATCCAGAGAGTTGTCCAACATGGCATTTATCCGGCGGAATATATCTGCATTGCTGCAAGTGGAAAGTGCAGGGGCATTCGGGCTATCCCAGCAGTCTTTTATGCTCCTCACAGGATCTTCTTTCTGGTAAAAAAAACCCAGTATTTGTGTCAAATAGGCAAATACTCAGCGCCCAGCTTTCAACATGCTATGGAAAGCCTGGACTGTCTCCAATACTCACATTAGCTTAGATCTTAGCAACACTCAAGCCTAATTCTTGGCATTAAAGAAGCAGTTAAGCAAACGGGTCAAGCAATTTGTCAGCAGAGCACACCGGAGCAGACTGCCCATCACACGCAGGTACCGGTGATGGACTTTAGACTGATAGCCACACCAAACCAGCTAGGCTGTGAACACAGCTCCCTCCTGCTTCTCTCCAGCACATCACAACACTAGCAGAGATCTGATTAATGGGGGCACACACCTGCTCCCCAAAAACCAGTCTCCTGACACCAAGGGCTAAGTGGGATGTTCATGTTCCAGGCAGACACAAGGAACCACAGCAGCTCCTCTTATGCACGGCAGAGGAGTACAAGGCTCACCTCACTACCGATTTTAAGAGTTCTGAACAATATCTTGGAACGATCCAAGTCAGCAGCAATCACTTCAGGTTTGCAGAAAAAAACCCAAACAACACTGCTTCCCACCTAATCAAACAGCCCCAAATCCTGAGGAAAGGCAGAAGATAAAATCCTGATCTTCCCTTCAGGCAGCAGCTCGTGACCACAAAGGTGGTCACCCCAAACCAGCTCTGCTTTAGCACAACCCTCCATGGGCACGGATCCACCAGCATCAAGGTTCGGGGACCACCCTCAAAAAGGATTACCTCTTGTAAAGCTTCTGCCTGGGAAAGATCAAACCCCTCGTGCACCCTGGTGCCGGTCCAGAAAACCGGGAAGAGCAGCTTTCCCAGCTCTGCTCACAAGCCCCCGACATGCAGGCTCGTTCGGGAGCACCTGCACCACATTCCAGCCTCCGCCAATTTAGAAGCCGCTAAGCTTCATCTCTACCAACGTTTTGGGGCCGAGGACAGGTCTGCCCGCCACCCAAAAGTCACTGCAGAACACGCTGAGCAATCGGTATCGCCAGCAATTAAGACCCGCATTAAAGAGAGGAGCAGGCAGGCACAACTCCGCCAGTCCCGGCCCCCAGAGCAGAATACTGGCCATTAAGCAAATCAAGTTAAATCCAAATCCAAAGAACTGAATAGCATCAATTCTGGCAAACGAGCCCCTGCTCCTCCAACACACACCGAAGCTCTAAATTGGGCCATTTGTACTCGTCAAGAAGACATTTAATACAGGTACCTCTCGGATGTGCTTCTGCAAGTTTCAGACCTCACCTACCCTCCAGTTCTGCTTGACTCGCTAACAAGTCTGAAACGCCGAGCTGGTTTTACTTTCGAATTACCCCTTGCCGATCTTTCAGGGAGGCTGGTCTAAAATGAACTTCACGTGGAGACGGGAACATCAACCCAGCCCCTGTCTGGCACTGACATTCCACCCCCCACCTCGTCATTAGAGGCGCACGATCTGATCGGTTTCTCCAACTCACCACCACTTAGCTAAAAAGCAAAGTAAACCCAGTCCTGGAAGCAGCAGAAATAAGCTACTGAACGGTCAACTCGCACTGTGGCTACAGGCAGGACCCGAACAATTGCTGGAGAACTCAAGCCCATTTAGGACTATTAGCATCTCTTCAGCGTTGAGGGCTGGGATCTTTGGCTACTGAAATGCTCAGAGCTGTGCGTGAAATCACGCTATGAAAAGCCAGTCTCCATAAAGGAGACTGCAACTTTATTCGAATAAAGGGAGAGAGTCCACTGGGGCACCCACCCGCGGGGTTTTCTCTCTCGAGGTCTCGGAGGGTGCAGCCTCCTTTTAGCCTAAACTCCCGGCCGCGCGTTGCCCTCTTCCTTTCCCCATCAGCTAGGAAGGTACAGCCTTCCCGGACCGCCTACCACATACTGCCCGCCTTAAACATGTCATTTTCTCCCCAAATCTCAGAAACTCAGGCTTGTTGCGGACCCTTTGTCTGTTTCAGGAGTCAAACTGTCTGCGTTCTGTAACAAACCTGTGGCTTGAAGTTGGTAGAGACATTAAGCCCCATTTCAAAGACGTTAACACCCACACCTTCACCCATGGAATTGTTTGTAAAGACATGAGCAGACATCTTTCCTATCGGAACCTACCGCCGGGACTCAAACATTTACAAGAGTGGAACAGGTAAGGCTAAAAGAGCTGCAGGCTGAGAGAACAGGCAGAGCGAGCTTTAAGTCATCTTTATGAAGAGCAGCTGTGGGGTACAGAAGCTCAAATTAGAAAAGTATTGCCAGTCATCTTTAATAAAAAGGAGTGCCGCATCAGGCTGCCTTGGCACAAGCATGAAACCCCGCATTCTACTCCTGTTCCTGTAAAAGAACCACTTACAGCGGGAGCCAAAGCTTTTCCCTGGGAGTCTCTTCTAGCGAGACAAAATAACGCGGAGCAGCCAGCCGAACGCCCCACCCGTTCCTCCTCATTTAGCCTCCACAACTGGCAGCACCAGTCCTGCTCCCAACAGGAACAGAAACCACGGAGAACATAGCCAAGCCTTTCCACAGAAATCCCTTCTGCTACAGAGCATTTAACCCTAGACTGTCAAGGAGGATATCCTCGGGATGCTGCAATCGTCCTGGACACATGGCAGGGGGCAGCACTGCAACCCCTTGTAGGAAGGGGGTCATGGCTCACCCTCCTCCCCCAACCCTAAAAAAAAAAAGATACTCCTTTGAGAAGAGCTCTGCAGCTCTCCAGAGCACGCAGAGCCCAAACCACCCCCACCAGCCTGGAGAGGATGGTGGAAACAGTTTGCAAACTGGAGAATCCACCCAAATCCTTCCGTCTCGGAGTCAATACCAAAGCACAGGGAAAACACCACGCCTGAGGCTGCGTCCCCAGAGCCGGTGCTGCTCTCGCATCCCCAGCCAAGATGAGCAATGCAGCACTCCGGAGCCCAGGTAGGATTCGCTTTCCCTGCCCCACCTGGAAGGATTTGGCAAGTTCAACACGCTGCCTCTCGAGGCTTCCCTGGAAGTCCTCCACACTGCAGCTACAAACTGCAGATCCCCTCTGCTTCACCAGTCCAGCAGCACTGGTGGGTCCTCCTGGCACCGTCTGAGACACCCTGGATCTCGCCAACCAGCGATCCAATAGCCATTCTCAGCCATTCCATCCTGCTACACCTCACAATCCCAACCCAGAGGCACAGACACAGTTTTAGCAGGGGATGAACAAGTCAATGGAGAAGCTGATCCAGCTGTCAGGTTCTTTAAAGCCACCAGGAGTCAAACACCACATCCTAACGCCTGGTAAGATACCCAGTCTCTTAGAGATCTGGAACTTTCTAGGGAAGCCCCTGGATCAGAACCAAAGGTGAAGGGGAATTCAGTTCTCTGCAGCAGGCATGTAGTGCCACAGAGCAAACGATTCTGAGACTGTAGGTTAAGTCACTGGAGGTCAGAAACATACACCCAAGCAGCATCATACACAGACACATAGCAAGATGCAGCTCAGGCAGGAGGACAGTCCTCCACACATCCTGGCTCAACTAAGAGCTTATGTCCAAGCAGGAAAATTCATCCCCAGAACACTGAGGTTTCAAGGCGGGTACTGTATGGCTCCAGACCCCTCCTGCACCCCAAACAAACACAGGGAATTGAGAAAAGGAGTGCCCAGAAACAGGGAGGAGCTCCCTCAGAGTAACAGTGGGCCACCAGCAAGCCTTACCACCATGACAGAGAGCTCTTGTTTGCCAGCTGTGCATCAGGAAGCTGGCACATCCCTGGAGTTCCCATCCCACCAGCCCCAAGCAGACCCCACAGCCTGCAGAGTTTACCTGCAGGAGGGCCCACTCCAGGCACAACCAGCAGCACTCGGTCAGTGGCACAACACACACCTGTACAGCAAAACACCCCCAAGTTGTCCAAGGCAAGTGGAAATGAGGAACCTCCACAGCCCCGAGTCACACACATCTGCAGAAACCTAGAAATAATGAAATCCCAGGGCTAGGCAGAACCTGCAGCATCACAACAGCACTGGCACAGGATTAGGATATCCTAATCCTTAGGGAAGTCATTAAACACAGCTTGGCTGCTAGTATGGCCAAGATGTGCATTAACTCCTGGGCATGCTGTGGAGCAGGCAAGGCTCATCCACCTCAGCTACAATCCAGCCTTTGCTTTTTACATCTTCCATAGAAATCTCACCCAGGCAGCGCCATGCTGATGTCCGGAAGCATTCTTGGAGCTGTAGCTACAGCCAAGAGGTTCTTGAATCCCAAGACAAAATTCAAGATGCTGTTAAAATGGTACCCATGTCAAGATAGCCAAGCCAAGATGGCTTCATACTTCAATGAAAGGCAGCTCAGAAAATCTTTTTTTGTTGGTATGTTCTGCTTCCCAAGTTGAAATCAGCTACACCCACGCAAAACACAACATTGGTGTAACTGTTTCCACCAAGAAACACCCTCCCACCCCCAGCTCACCCCAAAAAGGCAAGGCTGCACCAGCTCTCTCACCATCAGCAAGGCTAAGCTTAAGCCGCTGTCCCGGGGTTTACTGAGTAGAGACATCTTGAAGACACCTGGTTGGAATTAAGACTGGAAGGGACTTTGATGGTCTTAATTCACAGGGGAGCACTGACTTCAGAACAACACCAGTTTTGCCAAATCCCTGTTTTTAAAGACATTTCCCCACCAAGGCAGCTATTTTTTGGTATTTTTTTTGAAAAAAACATTTTGAAGCCATCACAGGCAGCTTTGTACACAAGCAATACCCACAGCTGCCTGTTGCAGCAGATTGGCAAAGCTGAGCAAGGTTTTAATTGGTTTAGGGAGACTGTTCCAGTTGAGACAAACTTCAGCAAAGCAACGGGGTCCTGGAGCTCTTCCCAGAGCCCAGCTCCCACCCTGTGCACAGCTGTACCCCCTCACCAGCGCTCCAGGTGCCAGCACACCTTGTTAGCCCATCACACAGGCACCTGTAACAAACCTTAATTGGTTTCAGCTGGGGAATAGCTAAGGGTAAAGAAAGAACTTGTTTTTCAGCAGACTTGTCTCGCTCAGAAGAGTCACCTTTGTCCATACTCAGTTACGAACTACATCTCCTGTGTACCCCCCCCGCCAAACACTACATGGAGCTTTCAGCACATGGTTTAAGAATAAAACAGCATCTTTGGTCACCTTATACACTAAAAAAGGCAGTTTAGAAGTGTGCAAAAATACCACTTGAATGAGTACAAGTGCCCACTCTAGCCAAAATATGTCCTACCATCCAAGTCTGAGCTCAGCACCTCCAGCCCAGCTTCATCCCCCTAAAAACCCAGGAAAAATGGAACAATAGGTCGCTAAGCTAGGATCCGGTTTCCTCCAGCGTTTCCCTGAAGGCAGCACGGGTCAGTTGATGGGTTCCCTGAGCCTGAGTTCCGTCAGAGCCCCCTGTTCCCCGGGAGCACCTCAGCAGCAGGACCCCCTCGGCGCCGGCCCAAAGGGTTAATGGGGATCCCATACCAGCGCCCCGAGAGGAAGCGGGGAAACTCCATCCGTTGCTGTCCTAAGGGCTGGGGGTTCCCCCCCCCTTCACACAGGTAAAACAGGCGGGAAGATCCCCCCCCAGCATGGGAAGATCCCCACCGCGTGGAACCACGTGGCGGGGGGGGCCCTCGCGAGGCGGCACGTGCTCGCACTCACCGGCGGGAAGGCCATGGGCAGCACTGCGGGCGGGCGGTCCCGAGAGGCGGCAGAGGCGAGCGACGAGGAAAGCGAGGGCACCGGGAGCGGCGGGGGCCCCTGCCCGGCCCGCAGCTTTTATGGGCCGGGCCGGGCCGGGCCGCGGGCAGGGCGGGTGGGGGCACGGAGGGAGGGGAAGGGGTGCCGCTGAGGGGCGGGGCTGCAGCGCATGCGCGCGGCGCGCGCCGGCCGCGTGGCGTCTGCCCGCCACCATCGGCTGCTTCCCGCCACCATCGGCTGCTTCCCGCCACCGCCCAGCGGAGCCGCCTCTCCCGGGCGCCCTGAGGGGACGGGGCACCCGCGGGTTAATGTGGGGTCACCCGAGGGATTCAGTCATTCCCCCTGGGGAATGGGGCGGTGGAGGCACTGCGGTGTCCGGCTTCAGCCGCCCTCCCAGGGACACCTCAGTGCTGGCAGCTCCCACGCATAGGTTGTGGCACTCGCTGTGCCCTCGTCGTGAGGGGAATGGAGTCCCCTGGCGTTAAATTGGGGTCCCCAAGGGCAGGCTTAGTGTCGTCATTTCTTCACACATGGGCTGTGGTATTCACTCAGCCCCTCTCAGAGGAGATGAGACCCCCGAGGGGTTGAATCAGCCCCTCTGAGTGGAATGGGGTGGTGGTGGCACTGTGGTGCCCAGCTGTAGCCCCTTGGGGACAGCTCAGTACCAGCAGCTCTCCACTCACAGGCTGTGGCGCTCACTGAACACCCCATGAGGGAATGGGACTCCTGAGGAGTTAAATCAGCCCCTCTCTTAAGGGGAGCGGGATGGTGGTGGCACTGCCCAGCTGGAGCCCCTTGGGGACATCTCAGCACTGGCAACACCCCATATTCCTCTGAGGGGAACAGGACCCCAAGGGCCAATGTCAGGACTTAAGGACTTAAATCAGCCCCTCCGAGGGGTCTGGGATGGTGGTGGTGCTGACTCTTGGCTTCAGCACCTCTGGGGCCACTCACCACACATTGGCTGGGTGCTCACAGTGCTCTGTGAGAGTGTGCATGAAATCACGCTATGAAAAGCCAGTCTCCATAAAGGAGACTGCAACTTTATTCGAATAAAGGGAGAGAGTCCACTGGGGCACCCACCCGCGGGGTTTTCTCTCTCGAGGTCTCGGAGGGTGCAGCCTCCTTTTAGCCTAAACTCCCGGCCGCGCGTTGCCCTCTTCCTTTCCCCATCAGCTAGGAAGGTACAGCCTTCCCGGACCGCCTACCACATACTGCCCGCCTTAAACATGTCATTTTCTCCCCAAATCTCAGAAACTCAGGCTTGTTGCGGACCCTTTGTCTGTTTCAGGAGTCAAACTGTCTGCGTTCTGTAACAAACCTGTGGCTTGAAGTTGGTAGAGACATTAAGCCCCATTTCAAAGACGTTAACACCCACACCTTCACCCATGGAATTGTTTGTAAAGATATGAGCAGACATCTTTCCTATCAAGGGGAATGGGATTCTCCAAGAGCAGCCTCAGTGCTGGCAGTTGCCACACATGGGCTGTGATGCTCACTGAGCCCCACCGTGAGGGGATGAGACCTCCAAGGGCTTAAATCAGTCCCCCTAATGGGAATACAGTGGTGGCACTGGCTGGCTGGAGGCCCTCTGAGGACGTTTTAGTGCCAGCAGCTCTCCATGCATGGGCTGTGGCGCTCACTGTGCTCCTTCTGGGGGGATGAGACCCCCAAAGGTCTCTAAATGAACCCCCCCCCATGAGGCAATATGTTGGTGGCAGTGCTGCAGTGCCCAGCTGAAGCCCCCCAGGGACACCTCAGCACCAGCATTTCTCCACACACAGGCTGTGGCACACACTGAGCCCCCTCTGAGGGGATGGGATGCCCCATGACTAAAAATGGGGTTCCCCAAAGGCAGCCTCAGTGCTGGCAGCTCCTACACATGGGCTGTGGCACACACTGAGCCCCCTCTGAGGGGATGGGATGCCCCATGACTAAAAATGGGGTTCCCCAAAGGCAGCCTCAGTGCTGGCAGCTCCTACACATGGGCTGTGGCACACACTGAGCCCCCTCTGAGGGGATGGGATGCCCCATGACTAAAAATGGGGTTCCCCAAAGGCAGCCTCAGTGCTGGCAGCTCCTACACATGGGCTGTGGCACTCACTGTGACCTGTGTGAAGGCATGGGACCCCCAAGGGGTTAAGCAAGCCCCTCTAAGGAGAACGGGGTGATGGCACGGTGGTGCCTGGATGCAGCCCTTCAGGGGACACTTCAGTGCCAGTAGCTCTCCGCTCACTGGCTGTGGCGCTCACTGAGCACCCCATGAAGGAATGGGACCGCGGAGGGGTTAAATCAGCCCCCGTAAGGGGAATGGCGTGGTAGTGGCACTGCAGCGTCCATCTGAAGCCTTCACAGGGACACCTCAGTGCTATCAGCTCCCACACATGAACTGTGGTGCTTGCTAAGCCCACTTTGAGGGGAATGGGATCCCCATGGGCTAAAATCGTGACCCCTAGGGACTTAAATCAGCTCCTCTGAGGTGCTGGAATGGTGGCAGTGCTGTGGCTCTCACCTTCAGCACCCCTGGGGCCACCTCAGTGTCAGCCACTTGCCACAAACAGGCTGGGTGCTCAACGAGCCCACTCTGAGGGGAATGGGACCCAAAGGGGTTAAAATAGGTTCCCCAAGGGAAATGGGGTGGTGGCAGTGCTGTGGTGCCTGGCTTTAGCCCTTCCAGAGCCCCCTTGGCTCCGGCAGCTCTCCACACACAGGCTCAGCATGCTCTGGGCTCCCCAGGGGGAAAATGAGACCCCCCAAGGGCTTAAATCAGTCCCCTTAAGGGGAATGGGGTGGTGGCACTGTGATGCCTGGCTGCAGCCTCCCTTCCAGGGATGCCTCAGTGCTGGCAGCTCCCCCACACACGCTGTGGCGCTCGCCGAGCCCCCCGTGAAGGAATGGGACCCCCAGGGGGTTAAAGTGGGGTCCCCAAGGGCAGCCTCAGTGTGCTGGCATCTCTCCACACACAGGCTGTGATGCTCGCTGAGCCCATGAAGGGATGGGACCACAAGGGTTAAATCAGCCTCCCTAAGGGAAATAGCGTGGTGGCATCATGGTGACTCCCAGCTGCATCCTCCCCCCTCAAGTTCAAGGCAGCTGTGGCTCCAGGCCCTGTCCTTGTGGGAATGGGCTTTTCCCTGTGGATCTTGACACCCAGTGGTTGGTGCTGCTGCTCCAGCCAGGGATTCCTCACCCGTCAGAAAACATAAAGGTGGTTTTTCCATCTCTTACCCGGAAAAAGCAGAAAGCCTCTCACCCTTTTTGTGGCAGCGGAGGCGGTTCGGGGTTCAGACTTTCCTGCACGTCCTTTGCTCATCCTCTGCCTCTGGTGTCGGGCCTGGCTCTGTGCTGGGCTGCGGCTTTGGATGGAGAGAGCCAGCACTCTCTGAAATCCCACCCAGCCTGTGCTGGGAGGAGAGATCTTAGTAAAGACTCAGATTTCCTTCTTTTTTTTTTTTGTAATCCCGGTTTGGAGATGAAAAGCCTCCCTGAGCTGGCCCAGGAATCCCTCCAGTGACACTGCAGAACAGACCCAGCCCTGACGTAGCAGGTATTTCTGCGGTCGAAGCATGAGCAATTCTGCCTTGAATAAATAGCTGGAACCCTCCCAGGACTCCTCAGATCTCTGGTCCAACTGAGTACCTCCTGCCCCGGGGGGGGTTCACCCCGATGCCATGTGCTAGGTTTTCTCCAGGACCCAGCAGCCACCCACCCCTCAGAGACTCTAAATGTTTCCAGTCGCCTAAGGGATGGCTGGTCCCCTGATGTCCCCCGTGGCTGCCCTGGGGAGGCTGGCAGAGCCCGGCATTGGGGGAATCTGGGGTTGATGTGCACACAGAGCAGAGGGAAAGGGAGCAGGTTGGAGAAGAGTTTTATTGGGAGATCCTGGACATAATAAATAAAGGTTACATCAGGAGATGATGATGAGGGACTGGGGGCACACTGTGCTCCGTGGGGGTTGGAACCGCTTCTGCCCTTCCAAGTAGGACATCTCCCTGCATCCCATCTGCCCCATCCTGCTCCTTCCGCCCAGCAGCAAAGCTGGCCTGGGGGTCGCTGCCTGCCGCCCCTTTTGGGATCAGGGCAGGGAATAACCTGGCAGAAATGGGGGCAGGGAGTGTTTTGGGGAGCGGTGTAGGGCAGAAGGGATGGGAGGGCAGGGCTGTGGGTGCGGAAGGGCCTGGCTGTCACTGTGCCAGGGCCTGGATGATGTCCTTCACCAGCATGGTGCCAATGACCATCTTCTCGCTGTTGATAGTCAGCTGGGCCGTGGAGCCCTCCTGCCGCTCCAGGGTGATGAGCACCAGGCTCCCGCTTGTCACCGTCTTGGCCGCGAACCTGTTGAGTGGTGAACACAGGGCTTCAAGGCAAGCTGTCCCCTGTCACCCTCTGGTCCCATGGGATACTCCGGTGGGGACAAGCAGGTGCCTGCCACCCATGGCCATTGTCACATTCGGGTTCCTGCAGGCTCCTTGTCCTAAAGGAAGCCTTGAGTGTCCCCGCTGTGATTTGGGTGGGAACGGAGAGGTGACAGCACCTGCCTGATCCAGGTGTGGGGGTCCAGCTACCTGTACTCGTTGCTGGCACCGCAGGGCACGCGGCCCACATTGGCAGCTGAGGTCACTTGCTGGACGATGGTGTGGTCACTTTGGCATTTCTCGGGCAGCGTCAGCTTCTCTGTGATCTCGCTCATGCCCATCAGCTTCCCTAGAGCAGGTAACAGAGGCACCTGCCCGTCTCCGGCCACGCACCCTGCTAGGCTCTCCTTTGATATGCCCAAAGCAAGCCCCTCCAGCTCCCTGAGTTCCCTATGATATCCTGAGCTGGCTGCCCTGCTTGTTCTTGGTTCAGGATTCAGTGGATTTGGGAAAATCCTTCATAACCCTTCCTGGGCTCATCCCCATGTCCCTGCCTGGTGCCACCCTGGAGATGGGCTCCTCTGCACAGCGGCAGCAATGGGGCCAGGTACTGCAGGGCACCGAGCACCCCTCACTCAACACAGCCTCCATCCATGGGGGCAGGGTGGGGATGTGCTGATCCAGGAGCACAGGGACACAGGATGTCATTCACCGGACACAGTTCTAGGAGCGCCAGGGGTGGCACGAGCCCTTCATGCTTTGCGGGGACCCAACAAGGCCACCCTGGCACCAGGGTGGTCACCCCAACCCGCAGGCTGGGGGTGCAGGAGGGAGTGAGGGGAGCAGAGCTAGTCTAGGGGCCAGCCGAGCAGCCACTTACCCTCACCTGGCCGTGCTAGGTGCTCTAGGGCCACGGCAAGAGCGGCAGAGGGGACAAAATTGGGGGCGAGTGTCAGCGGTGGGACAAAATTGGGGGCGAGTGTCAGCGGTGGGTGCCCGTGCAGCGCCCTGTCCCTGTCCCTGACCCCACTCACCCTGCTCCTTCTTGAACTCGTTCTCACTCATGAAGATGGGGGCCATGAGCTCCCCCACGGGTGGCTGGATGGAGACGTAGAACTGGCGTGTGTGGGTGCTGGGGAGACAGGCAGGTGAGAGGGGCACGTGCTCAGAATATGTCCTTTCTCCACATCCTGCTTCCCATGCCTGCCCTGGGCAGGGGTGGCCAGGGGAAACTGGCACAAAAGGGCTCAGGAATGGGGGGAACCTGTCAGGCTGGACCTGGAGCTGCTGTTGCCTCCTTGTCCCCTGCAGGGAGCCCTGTGCATTTCTTGCTGTCCCCTGACCACCCCCTGCCCATCCGAGTGTCTCCTCTTCCCTGGAAGGACCCTGGTGCCTGTCCTGCTGTCCTCCATCCCCTGGGATACCCCATGCCCTGTTTCTGCTGTCCCCTGTCCCCCGCTACTTGGAAGGATGTTGGTACCTATCCCATTTCACCATCTCTGGAGCACGTGACGCCCTGATCCCTGGGGACACCCATCCTGCCCTGCCTGGCGCCAGATGCTCACCACAGCTGGAAGTTTGCCGCCTGGGTGGAGTCACAGAAGTCGATGCCCATCACTACGCTGGCTGTGTCCCCTGGCGCCAGGCGCTCTGAAACCACAGAGCTGCCATTACTTCCCACGTTCCCACCCAACCCCTGTCCCCATTCTCCCACAGCGTCACGGCCATGCTGTGCCATGCCATACCGATCTCAGGGAACTCCTGTATCCGCATGCCGGAGAGTGGCTTGGGTTCGTTGACCCGCAGGTTCTTCACCTCAGTGTCGGTGTTGTTGGAGATCTGGATCTGGACAGCCACCATGTGGGGGTCGCCTGGGAAGGGCCGGCGGCTGAAGCAGTACTCAACCGCAAGCCCCTCGCCTGCCATGCGGTGCAGCAGCTCGTAGGTCTTCACTGCACTGAACGCCGGGCTCAGCAGCTGCACAGGGGGACAGCAGGGGCTGTTGAGCGCTCCCTGCAACCCCTGCAGGTGGCAGAGGGCCCAAGAGTCCCCCACAGGTGACAGGGGGCCTGGGACCCTTCCAGGGAGGGCATGAGGGAAACTTACAGTGGGTGTCAGGGAGGTGTCGGTGAGAGTGAGGCCCTCCAGGTCAGTCACCAGGCTGGTGGAAACGATGCTGCTGGAGGGGATGGGCTGGGGAGGAGGGGGAGTGACTGCAGGGTGGGGAGGGGGAAGGAAAGGGTTAACAGAGCTCACAGTCACGAGGGACAGCCCTGGTGACATAGTCCCATGGGGACACCCACACAGGGACAGTTCTAGTGGCTCAGCTCCATGGGGACAATGGCATCAGGACAGCCCTGGTGGCACAGCTCCATGGGAACAACCACATGGAGACAGCCATGTAGGGACAGCCCCGGTGGCATTGTCCCATGGGGACAACCACATGGGGACAGGCCCAGTGGCACAGCTCCATGGGAACAACCATATGGGGACAGCCATGTGGGGATAGACATGGTGGCATAGCCCCATGGGGAGAGCCACACAAGGACAGCTCAGTGGCACAGCTCCATTGGTGTAGACACAACCCTGTAGGCTGTCCCTGTGCACAGCCACATGGGGACAATCCCATGGGCACAGCCACCTGTCCCACAGCCATCCTCCTCTAGGGACAAGGACCCCTCACCACACCTGTCCTTGTCCCAGCTTTGCAGTTCCCAAAGGACCCGTGGAGTCCTGATTGCACTGTGGTGCGTGCTCATGCCTCAGTTTCCCTAGCACCACCACCACAGCCATTCGCGTGTTCCGGGCAGCCACTCACAGTCATCCAGGTCAAGCAGGGAGATCTCCTTGGGGCCGGCCTTGCTGCCGGGGGGCTGCAGGAGGGCAGAGATGGGGGCTTCAATAGAGGGTCCAAGTATCCCTGTGCTGCCTCCCATCCCAGCCCATCCCAGCCCTCATCACCTTCCTCCGCTTGGCTTCTGCCTCGGAGCCCGAGTCAGAGCCGGAGGAGCTGCTCTCGGAGCTGCTGGCCTCCTCTGATGAGGTTTCGGCACGACCCTTCCTCCCCTGCGGGGCCTTCTTCTTCTTGGCCTTCTTTGCCCCTTCCTCCTCCTCCTCTTCCTCGCTGGGGCTGCGGGGAGAGCCCAGCTCAGGGGGCTGGGGTTTCATTGGGAGCACCCCCCCACCTTCCCAAGGGGTACCTGCCCGCGCTCCCCGAGACTGCCTTATGGGAACCTTCCTTGTCCTTCCTCTTCGACCTCTTCTCCTCCTCCTCCTCCTTGTCCTCTGACTGCTCCCCGCTGTCTTCCTCCTCCTCTTCTTCCTCCTCCTCCTCGCTGCCAGAGCTGGAGCTGCCAGAGCTGCTGCTGCCACTCTCTTCGCTGCCGGACTCGGGCTCTGCAGAGGCACAGCTCAGCCCTGCTGCTGTGTCCCTCCACATTCCCCCATCTCCCACTTCATCCCACTGCATCCTCCATCCTCCCACTACATCCCCACACCTGCTGCTGCTTCTCCACTACATCCTTCCACTGCATCCCTGCATAGTCCCACTGCATTACACTGCATCCCCACTGCCCCCCACTGCATCCCTCCACATCTCCTGCTATGTCCCTCCTGTGATGGGGTGTCCCCACTGTCATGTCCCCTGTCCAATGCCCCACCATTGTGGCACCTGCGTGGTGGCCACAGTGACCACTGCCCAGTGTCTCATGCCATCAGGTCCTCACCACTATCTGCCGACTCTGTGGGCCCTGACTCGCCCTCTGAGTCAGAGTAGAAAGGCTTCTCCACCTTCTCCTTCCTCTTCTCCCGGCTGGTGCACTTGGTCCACTCAGGAACCTGCTGGCACAGGGTTGATGGAGCAGGGCCATGACCCATGACTAGGTGATCCAAACAGCTACTCTTGTCCCCCCATCCCCAAGTGCATGTGTGACCACTAGAGAGGGAATGCGGGCAGGTGAGCAGTACCTGGGCACCTTCTGGGGCTCTTCCAAGAACTTGAGACAGTGTTCCCACCTTGGCCCCTCCTCCCCCATGCACCCAGGGTGCTCCACGCACCTCCACATTCCTCACGGAGGGGTCAGGGGCCTCATCTGGCCAGTCAGGCAGCTCCTGGTAGCCCACAGCCTTAGCGTTTAGCAGATGAGACAGGGAACCCAATTGGAAATGGTCCCGATCTACAATGAGGTGAGAAGAGGCAGCAACTCAGGGACACCTATGCAGCATTGTGGTGACAGCTGGCCCCATGTCCCAATGCCCCATGACCAGGGATGAGTACCTTTGAAGGAGGACTCCAAGATGGGAGCTGGTTTTTGGGCCAGGAAGAGCTTCTTGGCATACTTATTGAGGGCCCCGCTCTTCTCGGTGGGCACGATGAGCTGGCGGATGAAGCGAGCCCGGTCGCGGATGTCGTAATTCTGGTCGTACTTGGCCAAGTTGAGGACGTACTGGGTCAGCAGCTTGCTCTGTGGCAGAGAACATGCTCAGGGCCAGCCTCTCCCTCCCTGACAGGGAAACTGAGGCACATCCTAGGATCACATCCCTGGTACCTGCTTGGAGTTGGTCAGGTAGAGCTTAGCTGCCAGATTGATGACCTGCAGCTTGACAATGTCCTCCTCATTGGTGAAGGACTTGGCCATCTTGCGCAGCACATCAGGTGCGATCTTGGGCACGTGCTCGCAGTACTCGCCGATGAGCCACAAGATGCTGGCCCGCGCCATTGGCACCTGTGAAATGCCCTCGGACATGTGGCACTGCTGCCATCCCCTGCTCCTGTGGGTCAGCAACACCCCAACCCACCTGGATGTTGTCGGTGAGCTTGGCCATGTGCTTGATGATCTCACTGTGCTGGGCTGGCTGCATCTGCAGCAGCTTTTTGATGACCACCACGGATTCGGCCACCACCAGCTCTGCGGGCAGAGACCCGGCCTCAGCGGAGTCCTGCCCTGAGAGCGATGGAGCTTCCATTTCACCCCTGCCGTGTACACTCACCATCTCTGTTGGAGAGGAGCTGCACCAGGCCATTGAGGCAGGTGTCCCGCACCTTCCCGATGTTGGTGGCACAGCGCCCAATGGCTTGGATGGTGGCTGCCACAAAGTCCTTGTCCATGCTGCGGATGTAGGTCTGCACAGGCATGGAGGGCACACGTCATGTCACCCACGTGCCAGTGCCGGGCATCCCCCCTTGGTGGTTGTCACACATTGGGGCCCTTTGGAACTGCCGATGGGGTTGGCATGGCCTCAGCCCACTCCTCCTGGCGGGGCTCTCCTCTGCCCCCTCTATGGTGGTGGTTTGGCTCCAAGAGCCGTGCCAGGGTGGCAGCTTCAGTATGGCCATGGCATACCTGGAACTCCCGCAGGATGGTGGAGATGTTGGTCTCGTTGGCCAGGTTGGTGAGGACCTCCAGCTGCGAGAAGGAGGAAGAGATGGGCAGCATAGGGGCATGGTGACAGGGCACGGGGGCCTTGCTGTCCTCCTGTCCCCAGGGCATAAGGACAGCTGACCCAAGGAAAAGGCTCCATGAAGCCCCCTCTGGCGGGTTCTGCCAGGTGTTTCCAGCTCACCTTGAGGATCTTGATCTGTGTGGGATCCGTGGAGCGGATGTAGAAACTCTTCAGATAGGGCTCAAACATCCCCTGCATGCACAGTCAGCGACATTAGTGCCATCTCTGTCCCCCCCCTTGCCAAGGCCACCTCCAAGCTCTGGTGACCTTGCTGGCTAATAGTCATCTCGCTCCAGAGTCAACAGGGCCAACTCCTCCCACACCAAGTCTGAGACTCACCCGCCGCTTGATGGACATGGTGGCCACATTCTGCAGCACAACATACTGCACCTCACTGTGGGGACAAAGAGGGGACCACTATCAGTGGGGCAGGGCCAGACACCCTCAGCAAGTCCCTGTGAATACGGGCCAGGACCCACCACCAGGCTGGTGCCACCAAGATGCTGTCACCCCATGTCTGGACTGGGCCAGCACAAAAAGGCCTCCAACCTGATGTCCCTCCAGGGATGGGCTTTTTGGGGGTCTCTCACAGGGTCTTGGAGCTCCCCGTGAGTTCCAACAACTGGAGTGGAGGGGTAGGAGACCACCACAACCCCAATGCCACACACCTGTGACTCCGCAGGAGCCGTACCAGTGCCTTGGCAATGACTCCAACCTCTGCCTTGGGTGCCAGGTGGAAGTAGAGCTGTGCCACGGCCATCACCACCTATGGACACACACCCAAGTGTCACCTGGTAGGAATGGAGGACACCCTGAGGAATGGCCGTGTCCCCCAGTCCCACCCTCAGCACCTGGAGGTAGCCTGACCCTGAGGACACCCATTCCTGGGTGTCCCTCAAGCACCTCAGTGAGTCCTTGGCCGTGGGGACATCATAAGCTCAGGCTGATGGACACCACCAGTGCCCCGAGGGACAAACAGGGTGGGAGTGAAGGTCTCACCGCGGCGTTGCGGCTCTGCAGCAGGGGCTTGGTGTTGCGCAGGAGCAGGCGGTGGTCGGGGTCCATGACATAGGGCTTGCGCTTGGCCAATGAGGCTGCCTCTGCCTTGGCATCCTTGGTGTCCTCCTCCTCGGAGCCATAGAAAGCCTTCTCAGTGTTCTCCTCCAGCAAGGACTCCTGCTGGCAGGTGGGACCCTTTGCATTTCCAAGTGCACTCCCCCTTCACCCCACCTCCCTGGGGGCACCCAGGACATCCCAAGGCTCTCAGGGCATCCTGTGCTCCTGAACTCACGTTCTGGTTGGGGCTGAGGAACTGGGTGCGGGCATAGCGGGTCAGCATGTTGATGATGACCACCTGCCCCCACTCCTCCACATCGATGAGCAGGTTGCAGAGCTTGCGGTAGTTCTTGTGGATGAGGTCTATGCGCTCTGGGCACACCTCCTCAAATGCCATTACCACACTGCCAGCCACCAGCTGTGGAAGGAAAACCCAGGGTGACTCACTGGAGTGGTGGCATCCTCAACAAGATGCTGGTTTGATGGGGATGGTGGCATCTCCGTGAGGGTGCTGGTTTAGTGGGCAACCCTTCCTTGTAGGGATGCCAGCTCAGTGGAGTTGGTGGATTCCCCATGAGGATGTTGGCCCATTAGGGACAGCAGCACTCCCACAAGGATGCCAGCTCTCCAGGGATGGCTGCATCCCCAAGATGACACCAATTTGGTGGGAACATCTCCATCCCCATGAGGACACCAGGCCAGTGATGTTCCCAGATTTAGAGGTGGGGGAGACACAGCAGCTTGCTCACCGTGGTCTTGTCCGCCAGCAGCTTCTCGATCACTTCGATGAGCTGGTCCTTCTGGTCCGAGTCAAGGCTGTGAGGGAGGAGCAGGGCAGGTGATGCTGGACAAAACTCCTCCCCATCCCTGCCTGTACCAAGCAGCCAAGACCCTTATTGGTATACCCTAAATTTAGCAGCTGACCCCCTCATTACCTGTACAGCTTGGGGATGGCATGGGCAGCCGTCTTGCGCACATACGGGGACATGTCCGAGGCAGCCTCCTTGATGGCCAACATCATAATGGGCACGATGATGGGCACACGGATGCTGGACAGGACCCGCAGGGCACTGGCACGGATCAGCTGGTTGGGGTCCTGTGGGGACATGTTGGGGGCTGCAGTGCATCTAGAGGGGGATCAGTGCTCCCCCAGACCTCCCCTGGGTCCCCAAACCAGCCCACCTTGAGTCCTCGCTGGAAGGTGGAGATGGAGAGCAGGGCCAGATCCTGCTGCTCCTCTGCATAGCGCACCAGGTACACGTACACCAGCTTTTTCACCTGCAGGGTGAAGGTGCCACCTCAGAGCCCCCCAAAACCCAGCCAATCCCCAAAACTCTCCTACAGGGAAAGTGCCAGACCCTGGGATGCTGCCAGGGCCACCCAAGATCTTCCTCACCTCAATGTTCTTGCAGGCAACATTTTTCACCACAGCTGGGAAGAGATCAGAGGCATTTTTACCCCGGGCAATCATCTAGGGGGAAAAGAAGTAGTGTGACACTGGGCAGCTGGCATGGCAGGGGCCAGTACAACATGACACAGGCTCAGCATCAGCAGTGGTCCCCACCAGTGACAACAACACCCACCGCCACAATCCTCTTCATGGCCTCCAGCTTGAGCGAATCCTTGTTGCTGTCAAGCATCTCCTTGAGGTCATCATGCCTGAACCACACCAGGGGGGAAAAAATTCCCATCTTAACATTTTTACCTGGTTTTAGTCTTTTTTTCCTGCTCCCAGTCTGCCATCAGGTCGGCAATCCAACCCTTCATCATGAAATATTTATGGGAACGGGAGTTGGGTTACAGCCAGGTGAAAGAGGAACCAGAGGGACTGGCATGGTGCTGGCACCCAGTGCCATCCTCATTACAGGCACTGGGACAAGAACCCCGTCCCGTCCTGGCTGTGGTTGTCACTCTACATTGTCCCTAAATCACAGCTGCCCATCACCAGCTCCATCCTGGCTTGGCTGCATGTCCCTTGTCCCCTCATGGACACAGTGGCATGGATGTGCCAGCACACCCTGATGCAAAGCCCTTCCCCGGTCCCGTCCCTGGACTGGGAAAATGCCACCAGCCTTTTGTAAGTTGCCACCACTGTCCTCTTTTCTAAGGGACACTGGTGCCCCCCAAACTGGGGGCACCTGCAAGGCTGCATCTACCTGCAGCAGCTAAGGGTGACACCCATGGGATGATGCTTGGCCAGAGCCACCATCACCAGAGGGTCCGGGTGGGGCTCCTTGGGGGAGTCTTACCGCGGCGGTGGCCCGGTGCCAGCGTCCACTGCAGGCTCGGTGCCGGCAAGTGGCCGCAGCTCATCGGCTCGCAGGGCGCTGTAGCAGGTGGGTTGTCCAGTCTCGGTGGCCAGCACTGGGCTTGTCACCTCCTCGGCCACATCACCACCCTCTGGTGTTTTTGGCCAGCCAGCCGGCCCCACCGGTAGCTGCCGCAGCAGCTTCTGCACTGGCAGCAAGGACATCATGGCTTTGACTGAGGGTAGTGGCCCTGGGGACGGTGACAGGGCTGTGGCCCCGCTCCTCCGCCCAGCACAGCCGGCTGAAACCTGATGCTGTGGTTCGGGTTGGGTTGCATCCTCGATCAGGATGCTCTTCCCAGAGGATGAGGCCAACTTGGGATGTCACGTCCGAAGTGACATCTGACCTGCAGTTGGGACGTGGGGACACTGCAGGGAGCTCCTTCCCCAGTGCTGAGTGGCTCAGTCCTGGGCAGGGAACGCACATCATGGTGGGACACCCACCTAGGTGGTAGGGTGGCATGATGGGGCACCTGTGGGTGTCCCACCTGGGTGGTGGGGTCACACTTGGTGCATTTGTCTTGCCCTCTGTGCCATGGATGCCATGGATGGCTCACAGGAGTGGTTACAAACCTGGTGTGGCTCTGGCGAAGGGCAGCACGCAGATTATAGGGACACTGTGGGTGTGGGGGACACTGCCAAGAGGTCAAGAGTAAGAGGACACTGTCGTGAGGGCAGTGACACGGCCAGAGTGGGAGACACTGATAGCAGGTCACTGAGGTAACCTGGACAGACTGGGGGACACAGCCAGGGTGTCAGGGCTGGGGGATGCTGCCAGAGTGGGGGACATTGCCAGTGAGGGTCCGGGGACACTGGCAGACGTGGGGAGCAGGGGAGCACTTCCAGGCCAGAAGACATTGCCAAGGAGGGGTCAGAGAAAGGGAGACTTGGACAAACTGGGGGACACTGCCAGGGGCTCATGGGAGGGACACACACTCGGGATCGGGATCTGCCAGTGGGTCATGGATAGAGGGCACTGCCAGACTGGAGGACACTGCCAGTGGATCAGGGTTGGGGGAAACTGTCATACTGGGGGACACAGCCAGGGGTATGGAGTGTGACACTGCCAGACAGGGGCAAGGGACACTGCCCAGGGGTCAGGAAAGGGAGGGACACTATGAAATGGGGATACTGCTAGCAGGTCATGGATGGAGGGCACATCCAGAGTCGGGGACAGTGCCAGGGGCTCAGGACTGGGCGGACACTGTCATACTGGGGGACATTGCCAGGGTATCAGAGAGTAGGGGACACTGCCAGGGGTTCAGGGAAGGGGGGACCCAGTGAGATGAGGACGCTGCCAGCATGTCACAAATCAGGGACACATCCAGAATGGGGGACACTCTAGCATTAGGGAGGAGTAGAGGGAGAGGGGATGCTCCCAGACTGGGGACACTGCCAAGAATTCAGGATGGGGTACACATTCAAAGTGGGAGACACTGCCAGGGAATCAGGACTGGAGGGACACTGTCATACCGGGGGATACTACCGCAGGGGCAGGGATGGGGTGGACACTGCTGGATGGGGAACACGGCCAGGGGGAGAGAGAGTGACGCTGTCAGACAGTGATTTCCTGCTGGGGCATCAAGGAGGGGTGGACACTGCCAGAGTGGGGGACACTGACACGGTAGGGAGGGCAAAGAGACATTCCTGCAGCTCCAGGAGCACACCTCCCCCTCCCTGTCCCTCTTCAGCAGCCTCTCCCATGCAAGGGCGACATTCCTCAACCCCCCCCCCCCACGCTGGGAACCTCGATGCGGTGGGGGGGTGTCAGCTCAGAAGAGCCACAGGAGCCAGCAGATCCCGTGGGGGGAACACTGTGCCCGAGGGTGGGAGGTTCAAGGGGGGTCCCCGCACATCTCCCCCAACCACACCATCTCCAAAATCCCGCGGTGTTCCCACAAAACCCTCTCCGGCCTTTGCAACCTGCAATGACGGTGGCGGCGACGTGACCGCATCCCCTATCCCCATCCCTGTACCCATCCTCATCCTTATCTCTATCCCCATCCCCATCACCATCCTCATCCACATCCCCGTCCCTGTCCCCGTCCCCACGCCGGGGGCCGCTCCAGCCCCGGCTCGGAGACCACGTCCCCGCCGAGAAAGGGGCGAAGGCCTGCAGTGGCGGCCGCACGGGCAGGCTCGTCCTTGTCCCCTGTGCCCGCATTGTTCCCACCTCTTGTAGTCGGAGGAGAAGATGCCGCCGCTGGCGGGGTCGTGGCCGTACTCGGGCTCGCCCAGGCTGGAGGAGCCGCCCTTCTCCTCGCCGTAGGCCGGGCTGGCGGCCATGGCGGCGGGAGGGATGCGGGATGCGGGATGCGGGGGGGACGCGGGAACTGATGTCAGCGCGGGCGGGGACGGACCCGGCCCCAGCCCCCGCCCGGGGGCAGCGCCCGGCTGGATCGACCTCCGCCGACATCGGGAACGGGAGCGCAGGGGGAGCTTTGCACCCCCAGAGGGGTCCCTGCCCCGCAGCCCCCGCACCTGCACAGGTTTGGGAGCGGGACACGGGTGATTTTAGGAGGAGCAATGCTGGGGACATAGCCGTGATATAGTGACTGTCACTGAGCTCACAGCCGCACACATCATATCAGTCCAGAATCATGAAAATCTATAATTATAGTAATAGGCGTTATTGTGTATGATTATAATTAGACATATTTAAAATAGATTACATTATAGTAAATAATGTTATATGTTCGGATATTATCATAGTATTATTATATCATACTATGTTACATAATATTATTATTTTATACGTTATTATTTTATATGTAATACTGTGTGCAGTATACATAATATACATTTACTTATATATATCATATATAATTTATGTGTTCTATTACATGCTGCATACTATATACCATATATTGCATGTTATTTTTTATGTTACATTTTAATATATTACAGATTGCATTAATTATGGAATACTATGTATTTGCCATATTCAGTCATACAATATCATAGATAATCCATAAACCATTCTACATTCTACGGTTTATATAGGATATAATATATGCAATATGTTATACTATATTATATTACATTGCAGATTAGATTAATTCTAGTATATAGTATATAGTATATAATGTAGTATATATTACATATTGTGTATTGTATATTATCTACTGTATTATAAAATTCAATATTTTATTATCTATATTCTACACGATAGTATATGTGCTGTATGATATCTGAATTATTATATATATTACGTATCATATTAATTTATACTATTCTTATAAATATTGTTATAGATATTGTAGTTTATATTGTATATTATTATCAACAACATGATAGGTATTATTATATACTAGATATATTATCATATATTAACTAAACTTCAGATGTTATTAAATACAAATATATATATTAGATATGACTACAGATATGACTTTACATATTATGGTGTTTCATATTTATTTTTATATAACATATTACTATAAATTGTATCTATTACAGATATCATTATTGATATTATTATAGTTGAGATTTTGTTTGCATTTCTTTGATTTTTCCCAGGTACTTTATACTATTGGCAGATATTCCCGCTATTATTTCTCCAGGCAGCTGACCAACCCCGGAGCTGGTGTGGATGGGGCAGCACTCACCCCATCCCACAGTAGTGAGGCAGTGAGGGAAAATGGCCGTGGTTCAAGTAGCAGAATTGAATACAGCATCTAATTAATGGACAGCAATTAATTTCCAGCACAGAGAAAGGGGACACACCCACTCCAGCCCTCCCTAGGACCCCACAGCTCTCCCAGGGACCCCAACCCTGCTTGGGTCTCAGACCTTCCCTGGGGATCCTGCTGGTCTCCTGGAGACCCCAACCCTCAGGAAACACAGAGAAGAGCCAGACTCCACCTTCTTTCCCCACCATAAACACTGATAAAATCCCACTGGACATTCCCTTCTCCCTGCTGAACTGCCCCAGCTCTTTCAGCTTCCCTCCGTACGGGAAGTGCTCCAGACCCTTGGAGGCCCTTTGTGGTGTCTATCCAGTATGTCCCTGTCTCTCTCATACTGGAGAGCCCAGCACAGGACCCAGCACTCCAGGGGTGTCAGGATCACCGTGGGTTGGTGACTCACTCCCTCCTCCCTGCAGATACACACTACCCCATCAACTGGACCAGTAATGAAGATGCTGACCAGGACTGGACACAGAGTTGACCCCTGGGGTACACCACCAGCCTCCAGCCAGACCTGATCCAACCTTTTGGCCCATTTTCAACCCAGCAGCCCACAGAATATTCATTTTTATGCTCAAAATTAGATGCCAGCAATGAAAGAGGAAGATGTTTGTCTCAGGAGGCCATGGGGAGCAAAGAACAGCCTCTCCCTTCAAGGTGTATGAGGTGGGACATCACTTGACAGCAGCTTCTGGGAAAACTGAGAAAACAACAAATCAAACAGGGCTGGCACAGGATTTCCATGAAACTGTTTATTGCCACTCAGGAGGACTGACAAATCACTGGTGCAGTTCTGGTACCCAGGGAAGGATGCTCCAGCCCCACATGTTCCCCAGGAACACTGTCACCTCCATCACTGCAGTGCTGGAGACACCTGGGAAAAAAGAAGAGGTTTGGTGACACTTGGCTGGAGCAGGTGCCAAGGTGTCCCAGGGTGGTGGCACCTGATCTAGTGGTGGCACCCACCATAGCACCGGCAAGGTGGCCCAGCCCCAGGAGGGCAAGGGCGAAGTGGATGCAGTTGCAGGTGATGATATCGTACTCCACCGGCTGGTCCATGGCTGCCCGGATCCGCCGCTGCAGGGCAGCCATGTCCAGCCCTCCCTTCCTCCGGAGCACCTTGGCCGGGCCCCGTGTCCGCAGGAGGTGGCTCTTGCCGTGCTTAGCCACGATGCCTGATGGTGATGTTCCTGAGCTGCCTGCGGGCCAAAGTGGACTCCATACCCCATGTCCCTTCCATGGGGATGTCCCCATGCCATGACACCTCCTGGGGCTCACCTTCCAGGTGGATGATCTCCCCGTCACCGCAGTAGATGCCAGCGTGGGCACCCCACCAGCCAGGGCCCCCAGAGGCCAGTGGGAAGAGGAAGAGGTCCCCAGGCTGGGGCTCGACCACCCCATTGGGGACCATGTCGAAGTGTTGTCCCAGCAGCCCCTCGCAGAGGAAGAACCCTGCCGTGGTCACTGCCCCAGTCACTGCCTGGGGACCCAGCCGTGTTTCAGGGCCACCGGTGCCCTGGGGACACCAGCTGCATCCTGCTGGCTCATCGCACATCCTTGGTGGCTTAAGCACAGCTTGGGTCTTGGATCTCCATGGATGGAAACCCTCTGGGAAGGGTCTGCCTCCTCTGGGTGCTGAAGCACCCATGGGTGCCAAGTAGACGGCAGGGTGTTCAGGATTCGGCCCAGTAGTGCCAGGGGTGAGATGGGCAGTGCAGGGCACAGGGGCAATGCCAGCACTTACCTGCCTGGAGCTGCTCACCTGGAGGGACAAACACCTTGCATCAGCCCCAGTGGCACCAGTGTCATGGCTCAGCCCCGGCCTGGGCTGCTGCCACCCCTGCCCAAGCACCTGGCTGAGGTTCCTATGCCAGCACCCCAAACCTCTCACCCAGGAGCCCAGCCAGTGCCAGGGCTGGAGGAACAGCCAGTCCGGGGCTTGCAGGGTCTGAAGGAGGGAGCTCACCTGTTGGGAGAGGGGGTAGGGCAAGACGGGGACCTGTCCCCTGCTGACTCCTGTCCCCTGCCAGCACCCAGTCCAGCCCAGCCCAGCCTCCCAGGCCACACACTCCCCTCCTCCCCTGCCCAGACCCAGCACCAGGCAGGTCCCAGCTGTGGGGTCCAGGGGCACTGGGTGCTATGACAGAGGGATGGGATCACCTGAATGCAGGTGTCCTCCCTGCCGGCTCCCCTTTTACCTGGGCAAGGAGATTCATCTGCAAGGAGAAAACACAATGTCCCGAGAGCTGGGGACAGGTACCCCATACCTCGAGGACTTCTCTGTCCCCACAGTTGCGGTGACATGTCACTCTGCTGAAACCCAAGCTGCGGCCTCAGTGCTCGTTCTGTGCCCTGCTGCCTCACCTTGGGGTCACCTCCAAGGTCCCCTCACTCCACCGTGTTTCCCAAGCCGCCGCTGCTCCGAAGGTGGCTGCGGGGCAGGACCTCAGCCCATCCGGAGAGTGGCTCTTGGCACCGGCACATGGCTCCACCGGTGCCTGGGAATGTGCCCAGACCGGCTGCACCGTGGCACTGTGCCCATCCTGTAGGGCCAGTCCCAGGGAGACAAACCCAACCTGGTGTGACATTTCATCCACAAACTTCTTGGGTGACCCCAGAGGAGTCATGAAACAGCCCTGTGGCCACAATGCCCTGGTAACCAGTGACCACCAGACACCACAAATCACCTCTTGGTGCCAAAACCCTCTGGCCCTGGGAGGTTGTCAGCCTGTACCCAGCCCTGTGTCCTAGAGATGGCCACCAGCCTGTCCCCAGCCCTGTGGCCCCAGAGTGGTGCATGCCCGGGGTCAGCTCCAGAGTCACATTAAACTTTAATCCTGGTGCTGGGGGTCAGTGAAGGCTTTAGCAGGGCTCAGGTGGGTGACTGTCACCCTCTGTCATCGGGCAACCTCCAAAGAATCATTTATCAAGGAGCCTCCAATAAACAAGAGCTAATTACAGGTGAAACCTGAGCCTGGCCTGGGCCTGGCTCAGTGCAGGCAGCCACATTAACCCTTCCCAGCCACTTCCAGTCCCACAGCCACCCTCCCAGAACTTCATGTCGTCTTCTTGTTGGTCTTGTCCTCTTCTGGTCTCCATCGTCCTCTCCTGGTCTCTGTTGTCTTGTCCCCATGTACCCATCACACCCTTCTCATTCCCATCCTCCCCTCCCAGTCCCCATCATCCCATCTCAGTCCATACTATACCCTCATGATCTCCATCCACCCCTATTGCATCCCACTGCCCCCTCATGATCTCCATCATACCTTCCTGGTCCCCATCATCCTCACATGGTCCCTATTGTCATGTCCTGGTCTCCATCATCCCCTCCCAGTCACTGCTGTCACCTCCTGCTCTCCACATTTGTCATTGTCTCCGGGTCACCATCAAAACATCCAGGTTCCCATTGTCCCCTCCCGATCCTTGTTATTGCCTCCCAGTCCTCATCACCTCCTCCTTGTTCCCATCACCCCCTTCTCATCCTTGTTGTCACTTCTTGGTCCCCATCATCTCCTCTCCCCCCCATCAGCTCCTCTCGGTCTCCATCATCCCCTCCTGGTCTCCACTGTCTCCCCTTGGTCCCCAATATATTCTCCTGATTCCCATCATGTTCTCTTTGTCCCCACTGTCTCTTCCTTGTCCTCACTATCCTGTCGCATTCCCCACCACTCCATGCTGTCACCAACAGGAGTGAGACTGCCAGGAGAGTGGTGCTTCCCTGGGTCACTCAATGTCCCCAGCCAAGCTGTCCCTGACCAGGGTGCATCCACCAGCTCCCCACAGCCAGTGGGATTAGGGTGGCTGGAGCCTTGGGGCTGCTCCTGACCGCAGGTCTCAAGCCCATTGCCAGCATCTTTGGGTAATTAGTAAATTAGTAATTAAATGCTCTCTGCCTGCTGGGGGGAAGAGGGGCAGATCCCAAGGTTTTAGGCTGGGTAATCTTGTGGCATCTGCCCCAGCATCTGTCACTGAGCCGAGTCACGACCCTTCCTCGGGCTTTAACATTTGCTCCTTCACTCCCACCCACCACCCACAGCCCCTCGGCCGTGGTGTCAGGCCTGCTTTTGTTGCACCCAAAACAGGCTGGGTTGGGCTCCCATGAGTGCCCAGTTGGGTGCTCATGGAGCCCTCATCCCTGGGAAGAGGACAGGGCGCTGCTCCAAGGGGAGCCCACCGTGGGGACAGTACCCAGCTGGGTGTAATGGAGAAACGGGGGGAAACCATATTTTTGTAATTATTGGCTTTCCTGGGGGTGCTGATGATTGGCTGGCAGCAGATGGTTGGCCCAGCTAATCCCCCTCCCAAATCCCTGCTCCGGAGCTGGCTTTTACCCGACGGCAAGGAGGGGACGGGCAAATTAGCCGACTCAGCTGTATCGCCACGCTGGCCGCTCCCCGCTGTCCCTGGCACTGGCCGCCCCTGTCCCCATGGGTGGGCTGGCACTCTGGGATGCAGGTGTTCCTGACACCCCCGGATCAGGCACTGGGGGGTGTTTCACCTGTGGGTGAGAGGTATGGAGGCACCCAAGGCCCGGCAAGGAGGTGACAGCTTGCTCCCGCCGCATTAGCCCAGCGTCATAATTCTGCCGCAGGAGGAGGCGGCCACTGCCGCAGATGGCAGCGGTCAGAGATCTGGGTCAAGACGGGGCTGTGGGTGGGACAGGGCACCCTGGGGAAATGGGGGGTCCCAGAGTGGGAGGGGGCTGGAGGCAGGGGGTGTGGAGCCATGGTGAAGGCAGGGATGGGGTCATGGTGAAGGAAGGGATGGGGCCGTAGTGAAGGCAGGGATGGAGCCCCGGTGAAGGCAGGAAGGATGGTGGAGCAATGTAGAGTCAGGAAGGGGGGTAGAATGTTGCTGCACATGGGAACATGGAGCCATGGTGCAGGCAAGGCTGATGGAGTCACGGTGCAGATGGAGAAATGCTTTAGGCAAAAGAGATGGAAAGAGGTTGTAGGCAGGAGGATGGAGGAATGCTGCAGGCGTGGGACATGGAAGGAGGTTGTAGGCAGGAGGATGGAGCTATGCCGCAGGCCGGGGGGATGCAGGAATGCTGCAGGCAGCGGGGATGGAGCCACACAGCAGTCAGAGATGCCGGAGGGGTGACCCCCAGCCCCTGGATCCACTGGAGTCACTGCTGCCAGCCCTCAGCAGGGACTTGCTGCCAGTACCTGTCCCCTGGGACACCTTCAGGGCATCAACACCCCTGAGGCCACTCTGGGAGGGGCACAGCAGGCCGGGAACCCCTGTCCTCAGCCTGGCCCATCGCTGGGGACAGCCCGGGCCCATGACGGTGGCCACCCGCCACCCCCCTGAGCGGGGCAGGGAGGGGGTTTAGCGGCTAAATCCCACAAATCCCAAATTGTGCTGCTCTGTCACCGCGAGGGTTTAGCAGTGGTTGCGTAACCCGGGGGCCACCTGGCCCCCACCCTCTGCGGTATCAGCAGCCCTAACATCCATGGGGCCCCCCGTCCCCGGGAGGGAATGCTGAGGCACAGTGGGGCCCCTACCGAGCATCCCCCCTCCCCTCGCCATCAGGGCCGGTAATTAATTACTTGGGGGCAGGAAAATTACCCCCCCTTAATTACCACTTTTCGTTATTCCCCTCTAACCGCCTTAGTGAAGGGCTTATGCGCTTACAGGGCCTGGTGGGTCCCAAGGGGAGGACGACACATACGGGGGGTCCCCCTCCCAAGCCCCATCTCCCACCTCTGCCGCAATCTCGGCCCCGCAGTGCTGGGGTGGGGGGGTACTGACAGGGTGACACCTCCACGGTGGCCCGCGGCGGCGCGCGGGGGGGTGGCTTGGGTGTCGCGGGGTTTAGGGTTACAGGGCTGGGGCTCAGCACCTTTTTAATTCTTCATCGCGTGGCTGATTGATCCCCCTCCGCCCCGCGCAGACACTAAAGATTAAGAGGGTGACAAAGAGGCGGCTGCTTACACAGCGCCCGCCGCTAAGCCGCCTTGAAGAGAGCAAGGCAAGAGCCCCGCTGGCCGCAGAGCTGCCGGAGCACCCACCGCCTGGCCAGACCCTCCGCGGGGATCCAGAGGGACAGGACAGGGACAGGTCGGGAACGCCGGGTCCGGGATGGCTGCGTCTCCGGCAGGGTCGGTGGTGAGCGCCGGGCTGGATGAGAGCCCCACGGGTAAGAGGTGGTTCCGCCGGAGCGGACGTGGGTTTTTCTCTGGGATGGCCAGGCCCCCGCTGTGGTCATTCCCCAAGATGCCTGGGGGTCCTCTTCATGGTTCTCCTCTGGGATACTTGGAATCCCCATCATGGTCAATCACCTAGATACTTGGGGTTGTCTGTTGCAGTTTTTCTCTGAGATGCCTGGGATCATCATGGCCTTCTTCTGGATGCCTTTGGTCCCCATCGTGGTCCTTCTCTGAGATATCTGGGGGTCTCTATTACGGTTCATCTCCAAGACACCCAGTGTCCCCATCATAGTTGTTTGGGTTGTTTGAGTTCTCCGTCGCCAACCTTCTCCTGAACGGCTGGGCTTCTCCTCATGGTCCTTATCCTGGGTGCCCAGGGTCCTCATCATGGCCCAGTGGGATGCCTGGGGTCCTCAGCTGTCATACTTCTCCAAGATGCTGAGTCCCCATCATGGTCCTTCCCTAGGCCAGGATGCCTGCAGTGCCCGACCATCTCCATGGTATCCATGGTCCTCATTTGTGTTCCTTCTCCAGGATCCCTGAGGTCCCCAGCTATGCCCCTTCTCCAGGACTCCTGGGCACCCCAGTCATAACCCTCTCCCGGATGCCCTTGGTCCTTGGCCCTTCACCAGGGTCCCCATAGTTCCGTGCTGTGACCCTTGTCTGGGGTGCCCCATGTCCCCAGAGCTGTCCTTTCTCCAGGACACCTCCCATCCCTGATTGCAGCCCTTCTCTGGGATGCTCAGTCCCCTTCCTGGGACACCTGGTATCCCCATCCCTAAGAACACCATTTAATCCCTTTTTTTATTTTTCAAAATTCCTGTGAGAGCTCATCCTGCATCACTCTGTGTGCTGGGGTGTGGGAAGATGGTGAACCCCGCGTGGAGTCCCTGAGGTGTCCCCATTCATGTCCCTGGGCTGAACCAGTAGAGACAGGAGCCACCCCATCTCCAAGATGCTGGGAGGCAGCAGGGACTGGTGGGAGGGACTTTGGGATGCCCAGAGTCACCCTAGATATGACGATTCCGCTCCTGCAGGGCTGAGCCCAGCCCCCGGGAAGGCGCTGAGCCCGGTGCTGCTGTGCAAGGTGTGTGGGGACACCAGCAGTGGGAAGCACTACGGCATCTACGCCTGCAATGGCTGCAGTGGCTTCTTCAAGCGCAGTGTCCGCAGGAAGCTCATCTACAGGTGGGAACAGGCGTGGGGGTCCCCACGGGGCAGGGAATGGGGGGACGGGCAGCCAGAGGGGCAGGGACCCTGCGGATGGGCACTCACGGTGGCAAGAACCAGGCTCTCATGGGCAGACACCACGGAGGAAAGGACACCCTGCAGGGCAGGGACCCCAGGAATGGCCACCTAGGGAATCAGAGGATGGACACAGTGGGGTGGGAGTGGGGGGAACAGGCACCTGGCAAGGTAGGGACACTCAGCAGAGCAGGGACCTCACGGGGATGGACACCCTTTGGGACAGGGACCTTGGAGATGGACACCCAGCAGGACAGGGAGCTTGGGGACAGGCACCTGGTGGGGTAGGGTCCCCCAGGATGGACACTCAGCAGGCCAGGGACCCCAGGGCATGGGCAATGGGTGGGGCAGAGACCCAGGGGGACTTAAAACCATGCAGGGGAAGGCACACAGGGGGACAGGCACCTGTGGAGAGGGTGTCCAGAGCCCCCTGATGGGGCCAAAACACCCATCAAGGCAGAGCATTCACTGGGAACAGGGCACCCTTGGAGCGGGGACAGGGCACCTGCTGGGGACAGGGTGCCCACAGTGGTGGGGCACTTGTTGGGTGGAGGGAACCCATGGGGGGAGACATGGCACCCATGGGGGCAGGACCCTCCTTGGGGACAGGGGCCACCCCAGGGGCTGCAGCCAGGTGCCACCTCTCCTCATAGGTGCCAGGCGGGGACAGGGCTGTGCCCAGTGGACAAGGCTCACCGCAACCAGTGCCAGGCCTGCCGGCTCAAGAAGTGCCTGCAGGCCGGCATGAACAAGGACGGTGAGATGGGGGGGGACACACAGTGACGAATGGTGAGGGGTGACAGCGGGGTGGCCAGTACTGATGCCACCTTGACCTCACAGCTGTGCAGAACGAGCGCCAGCCCCGCAGCACAGCCCAGGTCCGGCTGGACAGCATCGAGCTGGACGCTGAGCTGCCTCCTGAGCATGTGGCCACCACACGTGAGGTCCCCCCATCACCCTGTCCGGCTCCTCGTGGTCCCGGTGCCACTGTCGCTGTCACCCCGGGTCCCCGAGCGCCCACACCACCCACCAACCATCGCTTCATGGCCAGCCTGATGACGGCTGAGACCTGCGCCAAGCTGGAGCCTGAGGATGGTGGGTGGCTGCCAGTGGAGAGGGGGGTGGGTGGGTGATGGATGTCCCCATGGTGTGGTGACAACCAGTGTCCTCTTCCTGCAGCCGATGAGACGGTGGATGTGACGGGCAGTGAGCCGGAGCGGGCGACCAGTGAGTACCAGCTGGCGCCGTACCCGGCAGCCAGCCCCGAAAACATCTATGAGACCTCAGCACGTCTCCTCTTCATGGCTGTGAAGTGGGCCAAGAACCTGCCTGTCTTCTCCAACCTGCCCTTCCGCGACCAGGTGGGGTTGGGAATCTCCGTGAGGAATTGGGGATCTGCCTATGGGGCAACAGGAACCCCAAAAAGAGTAGCAGCCAGTAGAGATGGCTGGAGCATCTCCACAACATTCTTAGGGTTCCCCCGCAGATGCTCTTCAGCCCAACCAGCTGTAGTGGCTGCAGATCCTAGAGGCTTTGGGGGTGACAGGGGTTTTGGGGTTCCCCCTGCTCTCCCCAGGTGATCCTGCTGGAGGAAGCATGGAGCGAGCTGTTCCTGCTCTGTGCCATCCAGTGGTCCATGCCTCTGGAGAGCTGCCCGCTGCTGGCTGTCCCCGAGCCGGCCCCTGGGAAGCTGCTGCCAGCCGCCCTGGACGTGCGGGCGCTGCAGGAGACCCTTGGCCGCTTCAAGGCACTGGCCGTCGACCCCACGGAATTTGCCTGCATGAAGGCTGTGGTGCTCTTCAAACCAGGTGAGGCCACCCCCAGCACCCACCACCGGCCATCCTTGTGCCCCTCCCCAGCCTGTCACCCCCTTGTCCCTGCAGAGACCCGTGGCCTGAAGGACCCTGAGCAGGTGGAGAACCTGCAGGACCAGTCACAGGTGATGCTGGGCCAGCACAACCGTTCCCACTACCCCGGGCAACCCGTCAGGTACCGCTGTCCCCACATCCTCATGGGTGACACCAGGGTGGGACACCCACCCATGGCCACCGCTCTGTCCCCCAGGTTTGGGAAGCTGTTGCTGCTCCTCCCGGCGCTGCGCTTCATCTCCTCAGAGCGCGTGGAGCTGCTCTTCTTCCGCCGCACCATCGGCAACACCCCCATGGAGAAGCTGCTGTGTGACATGTTCAAGAACTGAAACCCCTTCCCGCTGTCACCTGGCTTCTTTGTCACCCTGCACTGGCACCCTGTCACCCCCACCCTGGGTGTCCTCACCCTGGGCTGTGAAGGTGCCCGTGGTCCCATCTCCGGGGTGATGTCCAGGACAGTGGAATGCTGCCGGCAGATGGGAGGTGGGGCCAGCTTCCCTCGAGATGGAAGGGGATGTCCCCAAGTGAGTGCCCAGTGCAGTGGCAGCACCTCATTGAGGTCAGTCTCGATGGTGTCCCAAATGCTGGAGGAACCCAGGCAAAAGCACCTTGGCACATGAGGACCCGCTGCCACCCAGGGGTCACCAGCCTGGTGGGACACTTGACAGCAGCCAGGGATGACAATGGCCAAGGGTGGTGCCAGCTGGGGGTGACACCAGCCCAGGGGTGACACTGGCCAAAGGTGGTGCCAGCTGGGGGTGACACCAGCCCAGGGGTGACACTGGCCAAGGGTGGTGCCAGCTGGGGGTGACACCAGCCCAGGGGTGACACTGGCCAAGGGTGGTGCCACCTGGGGGTGACACCAGCCCAGGGGTGACACTGGCCAAGGGTGGTGCCACCTGGGGGTGACACCAGCCCAGGGGTGACACTGGCCAAGGGTGGTGCCACCTGGGGGTGACACCAGCCCAGGGGTGACACTGGCCAAGGGTGGTGCCACCTGGGGGTGACACCAGCCCAGGGGTGACACTGGCCAAGGGTGGTGCCACCTGGGGGTGACACCAGCCCAGGGGTGACACTGGCCAAGGGTGGTGCCACCTGGGGGTGACACCAGCCCAGGGGTGACACTGGCCAAGGGTGGTGCCACCTGGGGGTGACACCAGCCCAGGGGTGACACTGGCCAAGGGTGGTGCCACCTGGGGGTGACACCAGCCCAGGGGTGACACTGGCCAAGGGTGGTGCCACCTGGGGGTGACACCAGCCCAGGGGTGACACTGGCCAAGGGTGGTGCCACCTGGGGGTGACACCAGCCCAGGGGTGACACTGGCCAAGGGTGGTGCCACCTGGGGGTGACACCAGCCCAGGGGTGACACTGGCCAAGGGTGGTGCCACCTGGGGGTGACACCAGCCCAGGGGTGACACTGGCCAAGGGTGGTGCCACCTGGGGGTGACACCAGCCCAGGACATCCTCGGGTTGATTCCAGACCAGGGCTGACACCGGACAGGGGTGACCCCAGCTCGGGGTGACCCCAGCTGAGGGGTGATGCTGTCCCAGGGCCCCCTGGCTGCGACTTCAGCTCCGTGACCCCGGGGGACGCGCGGTGACAGACCCTTGTCCCCGTGTCCTGGGTCTCCCACTTGTGTTCCCTATTTTATACTCGGAATAAAGAAGGTTTTGCAGCCAGACTCCCTGTGCCAATGACTTGGGTCCCCTTGGATGGGGGACTAGGGGGGACCAGCTGAATGTCAATAATCTGAACAGGAATAAATAAAAATCAATAATCTGGATATAAATACCTTGAAAATAAATTATCTGAATGGAAATAAACTAAATAAAAGTAAAGTTAGTATAAGTAATCGGAATTAAATAATCAATATCAGTAAGATTAATAGAAAAATAGGAATAAAAATAAAATGAAAATAACTGGAAATAATCTGAATATAAAAAAGATAAATATAAATAATCTGTTTGGAAATAATCTATTAGAAATAACTGGAATGAAATAATTTGAATAGAAATATAGTGAAACTAAATAAACTGAAATAATCTGAATAGAAATTAATTGAAAATAAGATATCTTAATATAAGTGAGATGAATATGAATAATCTGACTGGATAAAATGGGAATTAAATAATCCAAACAGAAATAAAATGAAATTAAATAATCTGAATAGAAAGAAAATGCATGTAAATTATTGGAATATAAATATCTGCTTTGAAATATCCTTAATTAAATAATCTGAATAGAAAGAAAATGCATGTAAATTATTGGAATATAAATATCTGCTTTGAAATATCCTTAATTAAATTATCTGAATAGAAAGAAAATAAAACGAAATAATTGGAAATATTCTGAATAGAAATAAATTGAAAATAAACAAACTGCATATAAATAAGAGAAACATAACGAATCTCATTGGAAATAATCTGAATTGTGTGGACAGAAATAAAATGAAATAATCTAAATGGAAATAAATTGAAAATAAATTGTCTGAATATAAACAGTCTAACTAAAAGTAATCTGAATAGAAATAAATTAAAAATAAATTATCTAAATATAAATAAAATATAAATTATCTGATTAAAATAATTGGTATATAAATAATCTGTACATAAATAATCTGTATATACATAAATAAAAATAATGTGAATATCAAGTAAGAGAAACAGAAATTCTCTGAACATAAATAATGAGAATGTGAATAACCAGCATTAAACAATCCAAAGGGAAGTGATCCGGAGCCCCAGCTCCCCATCCCAGCTTCTCCATCCACAAGGGATGGGGATGTGGAGCTGCTCCATCCGCACGGGGATCGGGAAAATCCACAACTTCATAACCCCATGGAACAAACGGAAGAACCCCCAGACCCCTGGGATGTGGGCAGGGGTGGCAGGAACAATGTCCCACTGGGAATTCTTGGCCTTTGTAGAATGAGGCTTTTATTTGTCCATTTTTGTTGGTTTGTACATGATTCTGAGCACGGGTGATGCGGGATAATATATCCTCTTACATACAGACTTTGTTTAATTTACACGCAGCGACTTTATAAATTACTTAGAAAACTTTCCATGAAAAATAACAACAATTCCCCTCGCAGCCCGCCAGTAGTCAGTACATTCAGCCCTCCGGAAAACCCTCTGGGACCTCAAATCCTGCCAGGGAAGGGCTGGGAAGGAGTGGGGGAGATGCCGGAGGAAGGGGACCCTGGAACACCCCATTATCCCTCCAGTCCTGCTCAGCTCCTGCCAGAGCTGGATTTTTTATATATATATATATATACATATATATATATATATGTATATATATGTGTGTGTGTATATATTTCTT
>VZTE01004405.1:692486-727268 GCA_013397775.1 Eulacestoma nigropectus
AAAATACATAAATGTATTTAGTCTTTATGTTCTATGTATTTTTTAATTGTACAGAGATTATTAAGTTTTTTGTGTGTGTATATATTCTCTATATATAGAATATATATATTATTATATATGTTCTTTATATATATAAATATCACTTAAATCTATTTTCCTTATATAGAGGTTAAATATATATAAGGAAAATAAATATATTCCAAAAGAAATTACATACATACATACATATATGTGTGTGTGTGTATATATATATATATATATACAAATGTTTGTCTGAGCCAGATCGGACATCCCTGCTCCCATCCCGCTGGGATGAGAAACCTGAGGATGAGGCTGGACCCTTCACTCGTCCCCAGGATCTCCTCCCCGGGAGCCATTTTAAGGGCAGTTCTGGGGTTTTTAGTTCAAGTGGCTCAAAATGCTGGTTTGGCACCAAACACTCGGATGCTCCCGGCAATCCCAGCTCCCAGAGAATTTGGGGTGGCTCTCCAGGAGTTTCCACTGCTGTGGTCACAATCTGCCTTCCCAGTGCATCTGGGTTGGTCCCCAAAGCCCTGTCTTCCCCTCTGGGGCTGGGAAAATCCCATTTTCTCCCATGGATGGGCGTGATTGACTTGGTCTTGCTCCACTCCTGGGATGCAGCCCCAAGGCTGATGCTGTTCCCACTCTCCCTGTGGCATCTGTTGCTTCCCCCATTGGAAAAAAATTAAAGATAACATGAAAAAAAGTGTCAGATTTCAAATATCAAATAAAATATAACCCAAATAAATAAACCATCCCCTGGAATGGGCAAGAGGAGAGGGAACTGAGGGGTGGCTCGGCCAAACCCAGGCATGCCAGGAAAAGACAAAATACTCAGGAAAACTCAATTTTTTGCTATTTTCCCCATTTTTGACGGCATTTTGGGAAAGGACGAGCCCCAGCCCAGTCCAACTGGAAGGACAGATCCAGCCTTTATAAAACTAATTAGCGTGCCGGGGCTCCTAATTTTGCCTTTCCAGAGGTTTTCTGGTACTCGGATCTTCTCCAGGTGCCACTGAGGATGATGATGAGACGACTGGGGAGGGATTATGAGCTGAGTCATTAACGAGTATTGTTACTTAGTCCTATGATGGGCTATGATGGGCTAACTGCACCTGCAGGGATTTCTTGCTGAAAATAAAACTCCGTGTTTTATTGAGCGATGGCTGGTGACACCAGTGGTGACACCAGAGATGGCTCAGCCGATCACTCCCCTCCTCTCTGTCCCAAAAATAATAATATTAATTAAAAAAAAAAAAAAATTCTGTCTGGGGAAAAATGTTAAAAAAAAAAAGAAAAATTTACATGAAACTCCAGGAACCGGTATATAAACAAATATCGCTTCAAGTAGTCCTTGATTATTATTAATTATTATTATTTTTTAATACTGATAGTCTCAAAAAAAAAAAAAAGGAGGAAAGGGGGTTAGGTCTCATTAAAAAATAAAAAAACAAAGGGAAAAGGTTATTTTTGGCAGGTTTTAACACTTCTCCATGCGCTCAGTGTTGGCGTGGATGAGGTGGTTAAAGCGCGGCGGGCTTGGCTGCAGTGGAGCCGGCTTGGGGTGCTCCCGTGGGAGTTTTAGGCTTGCATTGCTCCTACCAACACGTGACGGCGATTCGGCACAAGGATTTGGCGGCGGATGCTCCGAGATGTGGGATGCTCCGAGGGGAAGGGCCAGGAGCCGGCCAGTGCCTCCCATCCTGGTCCACCCCCCAGACACTCGAAGGTCTCAACCCCCCCAAACCATTAAGGCCACCATTAAAACCGTCCCCTCCCGGCCTTTTTAATTAAGAATTCATCCCCCTGGCGTTAGCGAGGAAGCCATCGGAGCACTGCTGATGGGGAGGACGCCCTGGCACGAATGTGGCCCTGGGGTGGACCATCTCAGACCATGAACTCGTTGCTCCCCAAGACGACAAGGGGTTGGGCGGCAGCACAATCGGCCTCGGGGTTCCTCTTGCGTCCCCCTCCAGGCCCCACATCCGAGGGCTCTTTGGTTTTTGGGGGGGAAGTTTTCACACTCTTCAGTTTCTGTTTGCCTTTCTCCGGGTTGAAGGTCCCGCGTGTGGTGAACTGCGGCCGGTCCTCGGGATAACGGAGAGGCCCCGCCAGGCTCTCAGGGCTCGCCTGGGTTTCAGGGGCCTCGCTGTGTCCCCCCGCTCGGTAGAAAGGAGATTTGGAGTACATCTGGAAGCGCTTCCGGGGCAGGTGGGGCAAGCAGGAGGTGGACGATTGGGAAGAGGAGGAGGAGATGGGGGTGTCGGTCAGCTCCGCCGGGTCCAGCTGCATCCTGGGGTGCCGTCGCAGCCGGCTTGGCCCCTCGGCCTTGGCGGGGCGCAGAGAGGTAAGTGCTACACTTCTCTCTGCAGAGGCAGAAGGACCACAGACGGTCAACACCTGGACACCACCCAGTATCCACCCACCCCGCTTCCTGGCGACACGTGCCATTGAAGCCAGGACAATGTTCCCAGCATCTTGGTGGGGGCAACATCACCCCAGATGATGCAGCACCACTGGAAGAATGTTCACCTCCCCACCAACCCTGGCTGCTCCCACCTATCCCCCCCCCAGGGCCACGTGCTTGAACCCTTAACCCCCTTCTCTGCACCCATTTAAACTGTTGATGTTAAATAAACTTGAAAATCCCAAATAACCCTTCCCAAAGAGACAGAAAAACATGGTGGAAGGCATCTTTGCCCATGGCAGGGAGATGGACTTCATGACCTTCCAACCCAAACCACTGCATCATAAACCCAAGAACACCTGGATTTACCCGAGCGATCGGAGATGGCTCCTTCAGAGTCAAAGTTCAAATTTTCAGAGCTGTCGGCGGTGCCGATGGAGGCTTCGGACTCGAGGGTTTCGTCGTCGGAGGCACGGGGCTCCAGTGTCAGCATCTCAAATGTCAGCTCCTCCCTGCAAAGCCAACCCAGCCCCATTGACCCAACAGGACGAAAAAGGTGGAGAGGAGAAAGGGATGTACATGCACCAAGAGATCATGGAGGGGTGGAGCCCTCCAGTTATCAACCACATGATGTCAAGCAACATCCACAGGCTGGGGACACGGCTCGAACCCTTGGCCAGACTCACTTTTCCTTCTGCAGGCTCTCGATCTGCTCGGTCAGCACCTTCTCCTCCTGCTGCATGGCCACCTGCTGCTGCTCTGTCACCTCCATTTCCATGGCCTCCTCGCTGCTCATGGTCTCCTCGGGGACGTCCGTCACTGAGGGCAAGCGCCCGGTGACAGGGGACGCGGGGCTGGGGTAGCCGCTTCGCCGCACGCGTCCTTTGCCCTGAAGAGAGACAAGGGTGTCACCACCACCAGCTGAGGTGATGTGGCAAACACTCAGGTGCCAACCACACTGCTCTCCCAAGGAGCGAAGAAGGCGGCCCCAGCCATCAGTCCTCAGTGTGCCGCCGCCGGATGCACCCCGGACCCTCCAAAACCTCTCTTCAGGCTGGGAGAAGTACCAGAAGGACTCAACACATTGGAGGGGCTGGGGATGGAAGTGGTGAGGAAGGCAGTGGTGAGGATGATGCTGATGGACCAAGTGCAACTTGTACTCCAAGCAAGCCCAGCTAGCAGCAGGATGGGTCCCCACAAAGCCCACAGCCTGTATGATGGGAAGCTTGATGGTGGCTTTGGGTGGGAGCATCACAAAGGCTTTGATTTCAGGGCACCTGGCTCCCGCTTTATCCTTGGACCAAGTCTCACATCCTTCCCTCATCCACCTTTGGTATTACCTGAGCATCACAAGGGTCTCACTGGCCCCTTCAGCAAACAGGAACTCTCACCTAATCATGTTGTCCATGCCCTGATCTCAACGTACAGAAGATCTAGAAACCAGGACCACCTCCAGCAGTCCATTGTGAGACAATGAATGTGGACCTTTGTGCCCACAGCCGAACTCGCTCTGATTTAATGCAGCTCTGAAGAACCATCTCATTTTTTTAATATTGAAACTGACAACGAAAAAGGACTCAAACAAGAGTGGTACAGATGGAGACATATATATGCAGCTGTTTTAATTTTCTGAGGACCAGCTCTACAGATCTGCTCCACAGAGCAGAAGAAAAAGAAGGATTCTTGGAGACGAGGGACATGGCAAAGACTAAACAGCTTTTATCTTAACATTATCATGACCAGACATCTCATCTTCTACATTCCAGATCCTGATGTGACCAGGACTAGGAGATGTCCATCACTTGCTGCCCTCCCCTGACAACCATCACCCAGGAAGAACCTTCCTTGGGGTTGAAGAGCTTGTTGCAGCTCAACTTTGGTCCCTGTATTTAACCCCTGCAACCGTAGCATCCCCAGGTCTTCCTGACAACCCATGTGCCCACAGAAGGTTTTCAGGATAAAGGATCCTCCCTTTTTCGCTTTAAAAGCCAGATTTCCTCCATTTTAGCCCTTTCATCTTTTAACGCCACATCTCAGAGATCTGTCTGTCAGCAAAGCCGCTCCTGCGCCCCAGTGTTTTTCTGATGACACCTTTCACGTGGACTCCTGAGCTGAAGTGCAGCTCCCTGAATCCTATTAGCAAAAAGCCCCGAGTTCCCAAAGATCCCACTGGCTTGTGGACTTAAGCCCCTGAGAAATGCCATGCTCAGCATCAGGGGAGCAGAGCTCGAATTTTGCTCTTCTCCACCTCCTGACACTCAGGGATGTGGAAGAATGGGGGGAACCTGAGGGAACTTTCATTATGGGCTGAGCCTGTTAGGAAAGGAAATAGCCCTATGAGTATTCCCAAAATCCTGCAGGTGTTTTTCTTGTCTGTCACAATCTCATAGAACTCAAACTCAAGCTGGGATGGAGTTGGGGAATACAGGGCTTGCTGGACTCCTCCTCATTCAAACCTGGGTGTCCTGACCTCGTGTTCAAGGTGGTAGTGCTCCTCCCCCAAGAAGGTGGAGGAGACCTTTGGATGCCTCATGGTCTCCAAGGCATCCAAGCTGAGGGTTTTATCCACCATCTTCAGAAACAGCAGTGCTGTGAAAGCAACTTGATGCTGAAACGCACCCTGAGGGAGAAGAAATTGAGGTGGGAAGGGAAGGGATGAGTCAAGCAAAGTAGAAAAGAGGGAAGCACAGGATGGAAAAAGAAAATAAAACAGAAAATTAAAGTAAGTAGGAAGGGAAAAGGGGTGGGAAGCGTATTTCTGAGGAGCTGCGTGCAGAGATGGCCGAGTGCCAGCCCCAAACTCCTGCGCCCGGGAGACCTGCGGGAGGAACGGCGGCTCCGAGGAGCGGCGGGACCGGAAGGGTCACGGACAATGGCCGGTGGGACAGAGCTGGAATGAGCGACGGTGACACACAACGAGGGTCGCGGCAGCTGCCGTTGATACATACCGGGATTGAACTGCGGGTTATGCTCATAAATCTAACTGCAATTAGTACGGGCTTCTGGATTAGAGAGGAGATGAAAAGGAAAGCAGAAGGTTAGAGTGCACATGCCGCCGCCCCTCCAAAAACCGCTTTGCTCAGTTTGAGGTTTTTTCAGTTAACTGAGATGAGTGGGGCAGCTCTGCAGCACCAGCTCCACAGTCTTGGGCAGCCCCTGCTTGGATTTCATTCTCAAAAAGCGGAAGCAACGTGTCCCTGAGAATCACCGGGGGCAGGTCAAAGCAGAGGGCCTGCTCGGCTCCTTAGCTCAAGCCTGTGTCGACGGTGCTGCACTGAGTCTGTCCTTCTCCCGCAGACCAACAAGCCAAGCACAGGTGCATCGCAGCCCACCGGCCCCCCGCAAGCATGGAAGCTCAATGAGATGGGTCTGAGGCTCCCAAAAAGGCAGTGCGGGAGCAGGGAGAGCCTCTGGGGAACTCATTTTGGGTTCAGATAATGCGACTGAGCACAAAAGACAACGGTCCAGGTCACTCATGGGGTGATGTTGAGCTGGTCAGTGAAAGGCTTGACTCAACTCAGGACCAAACAAGCTCAAATGAAGGTGGAAATGCTGACCAGGAACATCTGAGCAGGAGTGACAACGTTTCCATGGACTGTTCCCACCTCCTTGTGCTTTGGTATGACTCTCTGCAAAGGTGAAGAGCCACCATGGGGCTGAGGGTCCCTGTCCTGGTGAAGATGGTGTGGGAGTTTGCGAGGGGTTTGGGAGGCTGGGATAGGCAGGAGAAGATAAGGTAGGGTGGCTTCAGGGGCAAGGAGAGGACAGGAGGGGACAGAGAGGGCTTTGGCATCTCACCATAGATCTGCGGATCAAGGAGAGGCGGCTCTTGGCTTTGTTCTCTGCAAACTCCAGGCTGTTGATGTCCTTGAGACGAGCCTTGTACTTGTTCATCTGCTCGATGACAATTAATTCCACACAACTAAGGGAGAAAAAACCCAACAGAAGACAAAATGGGAGAGGAAGCCATTTGAACTGAGCTGCTCTGTCTTGTCTTGGCTTGTCCTTCAACAGCATTTCCTGGTAGCTTCTCCCTTAGTTCCAGCACATCCTCTCATTGTATTACAAGGAAAGGATTATTTTGAAGATCTGCCCTGACGGAAGAGTACAGAGTAGAAAGCTTCAGCTGGAAGCCGGAGGGTGGTGAGAATTCTCCTAAAAAGAGTGATCATGGGCTATGGATGGATTGAGGAACAGCCTAGAGATATTAAAGATTGCCAAGGATCCCACCAGAGAAATTTCTCCCCCTGGAAGAGGGAGTAGTGGAATACAAACCTGGAGAAGGCAGGCTGATTCAAACTCACTTGCACGCAGTAACTCTGCAGCAGCTTGTGTAACTGAGCTGACTGTTTAATGTTGTCAGGGGGGTATTTGGGGAAATAAATAGTCCTTTCCTTGTAATAAAATGAGAGGATGTGCTGGAGCTGAAGTGTGAGGGAGAAGCTACAATGAAATCCTGTTAAAGGACAGGTGTTCCTGCCAGCTGGGTCTCCAACGTGTTCTGGTCTTCAACAATTTTAATACTTACTGGAGGTAAAACCACCTCTTTCAGAAGCCCAGCCCTTCACTGGAGGGTTTTCATTATTGTAATTGACTCCAGTATCTATTTTTAAATCTATTTAGTATGAGCCAAACTGAACCTGGGCAAGTGCTTCACTTTTTCACTGTAAAACCTTTGCAATTATGGCAAACATCACAAATAAATCTAAATATATTAATACTAATATTAATACTGATGCAGATCAAGCAACTCACCTCCTTCAATAAAAAAGCCAAATTGAAGTAAGAATCAAGATCTGCTTGCCAAGAATTAACTACATTAACTATAAAACCATGTCAGCACAAGCTCCACCTTTTCCTGCTGAGATGTGCCAGGCAGGAGCAGAAGCTTATCCACTCTTGGGGATCCTCCATCACTTAAAAATCCTTGTTTAACAACTTCTTGGGGATTGAGAGAATGTGAAATATTTTCATGCAGATGCATTTATTTGCATTTAGATGCTATGTGTTTATCACTTCATGTCAAAGCTCTCAATTTTTGAGCCATTTGATCATCCTAGGGGCTACCAAGATGTGAATGGTGATGTGGTGGTGGAGCTGGCTGACCCAGCCCCAGGCTCTTACGTGGTGGTTTTGCTGATGTCCTGAACGCTCTGCAGGGGGTCTGTCGTGTCGGGGCAGCGGAGGATGCAGGGAGCAAACACAATGGCCAGGGCGTTGGCTGACATGCGGTTGGTCTCTTCTTGGAGGGCAATCCTGAAAAAA
Source organism: Eulacestoma nigropectus (assembly GCA_013397775.1). Lineage (NCBI taxonomy): Eukaryota > Metazoa > Chordata > Aves > Passeriformes > Eulacestoma > Eulacestoma nigropectus. Next base: position 700,180 of record VZTE01004405.1, read on the forward strand.
TAGGGATTAAGAGAAGTCAGAGGTGGAGGCACCTCCACTGCACCTCTTGCACATGGTCATGGATGAAGATAGGAGATGGTATTTCTGTGGTGCAATCTTGCTTTGAGGTAGAAAGCCAAACCTCAAGACATCTCAGATATTCCCAAGGCAACAACCAGCCCTTTCCACCCAAAAACATGTCCCTGCAGTGGTGAGAGGCACCACAGAGCTGTAGGAACCATAAGTGACCAGAGCACAGCAGACGTCACTCATCAATACAACATCCCTTGGAGAAATAGCTCCGCGGCCACCTCCTGGAAGACACGGCGTATTCAAAAGCTCTTCCCTGTCCCCTGCCCACCTGCCTCTGGCCTCAGCTATTCTGGTGGAAAGGATGCCTGACCATCCTGACTTTGCCTAAAGCTGCCCAGGCCCAGCATACCTGACCAGGTGGAAGATGAGGCGCTCCAGGGTGCTGAGGTGGGTGCGGGAGAGCTGGTCGATGACTGAGTACACTCCACGCACTGTCTCCTTCCTCTCTTGGAGGCCTATGGAGAAACCACCAGCGTTTAGGGGCAGCTTCTGCTTCTTCGTCCTATTTAAAATGGTACTTCTTAACACTTAATTTTACTACTTAAAAGATAGAACTTTGGGGCTGAAATTAGCTGAACAGTGATGCAAAAGCCACCAAATCGAGATCAAACCGCCCAAGATTTTGCATAAAAAACCCTTTATAGCCAAAAAATCAGACTCTGAAACCAGGTAAATACAATTTGACAAAACCAGCTGGTTTCGGCCCGGAGAGTGAATCAAAAGTTTGGCACTAGAAGTGGCCACCATTTCCCTCTACCAAGGGAATGGGATAGTGAGGGAGGCTCCTCACCCATCACTCGCAGGAACTCCTCGTAGAGCTCAAAGGTCATGAGGGGGTTGGGCAGATCTCGGAGCCACTGCTTGAACACGCTGGCAATGACGTGGATGTTGTAGTCGTCTAAATTCACATTATTGATGTCTGCGTTTGGCACCAGATGAAGCAAGAAGGAAAAGAACAAGAGACAATGATGAATACGAAGCCCAAGGCTGGACGAGGTGACCTTTAAAGGTCCCTTCCAACCCAAACTGTTATATGATAAAGTATTCTAAGATAAAAAATGTTTACGTGCCTTTAATGGCAACAAATCCAGCACTTGATTTCAGCTCCACATGGTAAAATTAGAGAGAAATACATTTTCCAGGGTAAATAACTTCAGGTAGGACCAGGATTTCTTTTCTCGCTGATTGCTAGTGTGTAAGTAAGGCAGCATTTTCCCTCAATTAGAATGACTTTTTTTCATGGATTGCTCCCAAAAAAACCATGAGTTGGTGACCTGAGTTACGGCTGCTGATGCGAAATCATCCCTTGCACAGCCCAGAGTCAGGAATGCTGAAGCATCCCACCTTCCTCCCATCCAACTTTCCTGCTGCGGAGATTTTCCTCCCCATGTAGGATTTTATCCCTCCTCCTCTTACCTGTATCAAGGCCTTGCCGCAGCTCCTTGATCTTGTTGGTGGATCCCGATTTCCTGTAGATGCCCTCCGTGTACAGCCCGTGCATTTCGATGTAGTTGATGAGCTTCTCTGCCAGCAGCGGCACTGCCCGCTCCTCGCTGGTCAGCCGGGACAGCTCCACGCCGAACTGCCGTGGTGAGAGCTCGGGGTCGTGCTGCACAGGAAAGGGGAAAAAAGGATTAAAATCCTTCTGGGAAGCAATGATGGTGCAGCTTTGGATCCGATTATTCCGAGTCCTTCAGCTGATCCAGGAGATGCGTGAGTCTAATGAAGGAGGACAGGACAGGACACAGGTCTTGCAGTGCTAACCCGGTCTCTGGACATGCACCCGAAGGCAGAAAAGTTTGGTTTTTCTTTCTTTAACAACCCCACTGTAGTTATATTCGCAGCCTGGCAGAGCTAACACAGCTGGGCATGGTCCTCCTCTACATCCTGCCCCTCTGGCACCATTTCCAGGGATGAATTCACCCCCCAAAGATGCATGAACCGGAATAGGCAAATCTGAATCTTGTGTGTTTAGATCAACTAAGCATTGACAGTTACAAAATATCAGTGAACAAACAAGAAGCCAAAAAAAGAACATGAGAAGATCCATCTACACCTGTCAGGAAGGAACCTTTTGCCAGCTGCAAACACTCACTGGAGAGTTGATATCTGGCAAATTGAAACGTGAAGAAAGTCCTCCTGCACAGGAGATTCTGGATGGGAAAAGTCAAAAGACCAATCAAATATTGACACAAATTCTCAGCCCTAGCCAAAGGAAGCTAAGACGCAACTCCACCTTCAGCAAGGCAGTGGCTCCCCTTAAAATTACTCCTGCATTTTTGTTTTTCCCACTCAATCATCCTTTCATTGATCCTGCAAACCTTAAGAGCAGATGTGTGCAAGGTCCCCATGTTGTTTCTTTCTTGTGACTGATGGTTTGTAGCTCCCTGTCACTGAGAACAACCCTAAAAACACAAATTCAACAAGCACAGAGAAACTGGAGCCTTCCTAGAGAACTTCTAACTGCCCAGTGCAAAGCTACCCATGAAGACACAGTGAACTTGCTGCCTTTGGTGCAGCACAAAAACTTCCTTGTGCAGAGAAATCACAACAGAGAAGGCGGCTCCAAGAATGCCTGAAAAAATTAATCAGAGATCTCAATGAACTTCCCAGATTTTAGAGCACAAACTCTTATGAGGCATTCCCAGCTCTTGCAGAAATAGTGCCAGAAAGGGAAAGAGTATTGCAAAAATTCTATATATATTCAGAAGACAAATATATTCATGCACACACACACACACATCTTCAATGTGTATATTCAGATTATTCCTTGGGAAAAATGGACTCCTGCAGCTTTCTGGGGGCTGTGTATTATGGAGGTTGTTCTCCCCTGAGTAGCCTTGCAGGGAGCTGATAAAACTTTCCACTCATATTATCCTGACTCTATTTCCTTCTTTTGGGCACAAAATAAGCTATTTAAAAAAACCCCACCAAATCTTGATGATTCATTGTTAGCCAGGATGACTTGCTGGACTCATTCCCTGTTCCCCATACCCTTAAATCTAGTAAACAATATTTAATTCCCCACTAAAGAGGGCAGTGAACAGCCTCCACCTGCCCTTCCTCACTCAGCTGTGGCAAGCAGGGACTGTTGGCATGAGAAATAACTTGTATTTCCAAGAATAACCCCACATTTCCAAATGCTTAAAAGCTACAAAGTGAGGGAAATTGCTATTATTCCGTGTGGTTACAAGTCAGGGAACAACACTGCAACATCTGGGTAGACTGGGCATGACTGGGCAGCTCTACAGTGACTCATTGCTGCGTAATTCCCAAAATACCTACAAAATTCCGGTTGGAGAGACCTCTGGGGACCTCTGGTCCAAGCTTCTGCTCAAAGGAGGGTTACTGCCAGCATTCTATCAAGCTTTTCACCTCCAACAATTTTTAAACAAACTTGGGATCACTGTCTCAAGATATTTAATGAAAGCAAAGCAATGAGAGACATTTACCTTTTTGGAACACTTGGTCGTGGTTTTAAGACAGCACTTCTTGTGACAAGCATATTTACATACTGCAATGGAGAAAAGGAGTGTTTAATTATCCCAAAAGTCACACTGCTGGAGAAATAGGAATTCATATGAATCGAGTAGCTCTTCTCAGAACTATGAGTAGCTCTTTTCAGAACTACCAGGTCAAAAGCATGTTGGATTTACAGTTTCCAGGGGCCAAGTCTGTATTAGATCCACTCAAAAATAATGAAGTCTTTAAAATTAAAGGTGTCATATTTAAGTCTATGAAACATTAAACCCTCCTCCTCTGACAGATCAACTCGGACTATAATCCATGAGTCACTCCGAGCTATCAGACACAGATATCCTCAGAGATTGGAAATGGCACCTCATTTGTTTTCTTCCTGCACTGGGCCTGAAATGCTCCAGGGTTGATGCTGCCCACCTAATCACAAAAATGGAGGAGAGATGATGGAAAAGGTTGATCTATCTCTTGGGTTTTTCCAAAAAGAGATGGATCAACCTTTTCCATCATCCCTCCTCTATTTTCCTGATCTCCCCAAAAATTCACATGCCTGGAGGTCAAAAAGGTGAAGTCAAATGAGTTTGCCAAGGTCAGGATCCCCACAGGCATCCTAAGGACACATTTCCATATCTGACTTTACTGTCCCTCCTACTGTGACACTTAAATGTGTCTGATCTTATGGGATGGCCACATAACCTGATAGGATAAGATGTGCAACACAAAGCTCATTAACTGTGCCAGGAAGGACTGCTGGACTTACTAGTTGACTTCAGAAACCTTAAGAACTAAGTCCCTAAAGCTCTTCAGATGTTACAAAAATCAAAATTACTTGAGCGTGGGGTTGGAGGAAACAGCAGTGAACACTTTTCAAAATCCCCAAACTCATCACTGTCATAGAAGCACAAGAAAAGGACCAAAGAAAGGGTGCTTACATTTACAAACAGAAGCCCTGTCCATGATCCAGATCAAGGAGGAACAATATTCACAGTACGTGGGGATGCTGTACTGGGTCGCCTTGAAAATGTGACCATTGTGCTCTTCCACCTGGAGGATAAAGGTTGGGCGGTGAGAAAAGGGAGCTGGTGCTCAGCCTGCTGCAAAATGGGGAGATGAACACAGTCAGCTGTCCAACTTTAGCTCTCACTTGCTTTTATTTGGTATTTTTGTTTCCTTTTCAGCCCAACAACCCCATAGACAACCCAAACCAACATCCATCTTATAGGGGAACCGAACCATCAGGGAAGCAGGTTGGAAACTCTTTGACTGAGCCTGGCAGGTCAACTGAAGAAGTTGTTAAGAAGGTTTTCTATGCATCTGTGGCCTCTTTTTTTGGCTCTGCACCTGCACCCTCCCTAGTACCATCATATCCCTTAGGAAAACTGGAGATGTAATGTTCTACATGTCTGACCCTGGAGATGTAAAACACACACTATAAATTTATGCAGAAACCTGGGGCAAGACTTTGTTTCGCTCTCAGCCCTTCTCTAACAACTCCTGACATTACATTTATGTCTTGGCTGATGAGGGACGTGTTTTCGGAGCCAACCCAAGCGATCCTTGATCAAGCAAAGCAAATCCATCTCGAACGTCTTTCTAACACGTCCTTTCAGGGCTGACATTCAGATCTCAGCCCAGGATGTGTCACAAGCTGGTCTCTTGTCATTCTGGCCCTAAGGACATTGATTTTTTAATGTGCGGGCTTAACTCACCACATCTGCTTCCTTTTTCCTTCTCTTTTTTCGTTCCATTTTTGGCACCTGGCGAGGGAAAGAGAGTTAAGTCGATTTTCGGGTAATTCTGCCAAGTAAAGAGTACAGAGGGCTCATATCTAACATTGTCCAGTGCCTTCCAGCACCATTCTCCAGTGCACCTGCAGCCCTAGGATAGTCACTCTAGAAAACTCTCCTATGGATCACTCCATTTTTGGAATTTCCCTGGACAGCTCTTCCCATCTTCATCTTGGAGCTGGGAGTAGCTGCTGCTCCTGCTCTGAGCCCACCAGCAGTGACCCAGGGGGAGCACAATGCTCAGCCTGCTCTGAAGAAAACCTGCCTGGAGAGGAGGCTGGAGAGGACTCAGAGCAGAAGAGCCAGGAGATGGGATATTTGTACAATATACACCATCTCCCAAGCCAAGCCTCAGATCCTGTGGTTAGCCTTGCGGACAATATGGAGCAGGAAGTGAGATCAGGTCTGTGACACACTGCAGGCTCTCACTGCTGTAAGAACTGTACCTAGACCAGAGCCACTGCCCGTGTCCCCTTCCCCTGCAACCCAACCCATGGTGATGTGCGTGGTCACTTGGGAAGTGGTCAGGAGACCTGAGAGGGTGTATCTCTTTCACTGTCCCTCAAGGTTTGAACAAATCCGCCAGGACTAAAGAAGAAGCACCAGGAGCTGCCTTTCCAACCATCCACAGCTGGTTGCAGCTTTGCCCTGGAGATACCATCTAATCCTTGGTGTTGGTCAAGCCCAGCTCAGCCCAGATGTGATCTGGGGTTGGCTGAGCCCAGTGACACACAACCAGTGAGTCACACCTTGCTTTGTCCAGCTCAGCTTAAAGCAGAGAAGACAACAGAGGGTCCCATGTGTCTACGGAGGCACAACCCCATAGAAAGACAGTTCCCAAACCTTCAAGGGGGTTTAAGAAAAGTGCCAAGTACCTTCCCCGCGGTGTAGTCCAGGGGTTTGTACTCTATCATATATTCATCCAGGAAGACTTTGAAGGTATTGACCCAGACTTTAACTGGAGATTCACTCCAGTCCCTCTGCTCAAGTCTCATGGTCTTCTCCAGAATCTGCTCGAATAAGGCGTAGAGGTCCTTGTAGCGGATGCTTTTCCCATCGTCCATCTTTTAAGGAAACAGAAGCAAAAAGAAAAGTGATTTTTATGCAGTCCAGATTTCTCTGGAGCCCTTTTCTTCTCCAGACAATTATTTCAGCCTTCCCAGCTTCCAGCTGCTTGGGGAAAGTCCAAGTATGATAAAGAGAAGGAAAAATGGATCAGACATCTCTACCACTCGCAAAGGTAACACAAAGGTTTCCAGGCACTTTGGGTGACAAATTGGAGTTTATTGACTTTCCATCATCTCCACTTTGGCTGGGAGCAAAGCTGTAATGAGGATCAGGAACTTACACCCAATGTATCCTGAGAGCTGGCTCATGAGGAAGAGTTAGTCCAAATTTAGATCATGGGACTGAATAGAAAGGAAGCATATCCATCCTTTGGGATGAGCAGACCAGCAATGGAAGGCTTGGCAACACCTGTACCACCAGGATGACCCAGAATATCTCGTTTCTCCTGGAGATGGAAGTCCCACCCATCAGCTGGTTGCTTACCGCCAATGCCGAGGAGTAAAAACTGAAGATGTTTTGTCGGAATTCCTTCAGTGCTTTCTTGAACACGACATCCACCAGCGTGTCCTTCTTGCTATCCTCGTTGTCCAGTTCATTCATCTGGGAAAACAAGGGGGTTTTGGCACCCATGTCCCTTTTGCTGCAGCAAAGCTGGCATGAGATGAAGCAGCACTAAGAAGCATTTGCTCCACCATGATCATCAGGTGGTTTCTCCTGCATGAAAACCAGAAACTTCTCCCAGACCTGCCCAGGCACCCTTAGATGAATTATTAGCATTACTATAGTTGCCCACAGGATCATTTTGACTTTATTGACTCCATCTGCTCCTGGAATTCTGTGCTGATTAATGGAGCAGTGAGGGCAGGAGTTACCTTTTTCAGGAGAAACTCATCCATGCTCTTCAGGTCACTGGCGCTGGTTATGATCTGCAGGGAGTCATTCTGCCACTGCACGGGCTCCAGAGCCACGTTGCTGATCTTGACGCTGCGCTTGCGCTTCACTTTGGGAGAGGGTTCCTTGTTCTCCTTGAACTCTCGTCGGTAGATGCCCGAAAGCTCAGGACTCCGTGGGGGCGTCAGGTGGTGAGGACCCAACTCTGCTGGTGATAAATGAAAAGAAGGAAAGTGATTGAGGAGCAGATGAAAAATAATTGTGATGCTAAAACAGGGAGATGGGCATCGGAATAAACCTGTGGAGGAGAAAAACACAGTGTAGAACTCACAGGAAGATTAAATGTCATTTCTGCTTTGGTTATTTCCTCCCTCAAGAGAGGAAACATCTGTCCATGTCCAGATGGTGGCTGGAAGGATTAGTGACATGGAATTCCTTGAGATCCATTATGGATCCCACCCCCTAACCTACTTGCTGTCGCTCTGGGTTGACACCATCCATGAATTAAGAGAGATGAACCAGCACGGACATATCCTGATTTCCCGACCCAGTTTCCCTCTCCTTACAACTGGTCCCATGTCCCCCCACCACGTACCTTCGCCAAGCTGCAAGCCAGGAATGGCCTCCCTGCCAGGGGCTTCCTGCTCCGCGTACAGCTCCAGCAGCTCAGACTGGGTAGCGAGTTTCTCCCGGGGGGTCTTCTTCTCCCCCTGCTTTCCCTTCACCCAGAACCTCATCTTGGCTCGTTGAGGCCTGGAAATAAATCATGGAAAGAGGAACTGCCTTAACTAGGAAATGTCTTTCTACCCAAAACTACCTCAATCTCCTGGGCCTTCCTGGTGCTTGAGGAGATAAATCCGCACCATTTCTACCAGGGAAATGTGGCTACTCATCCTCAGCAAAGGTGAGGAACTTTAGTTTCATGGATGGAATTGGGTGGTTTGGGACAGGACATGTGGCCCATGTCACCAAAACTTAACTGTAGAGTGAGCCAGACACGTCTTTTAATTGGACCTGACCATGGTCATGTAGGAAAGGTGGGAAGGGTAACTCGCGCTGGCCTTGGCAGGTGGAGCTCCAAAGGAGCCTGGGTGGCTTAACAAGGTGATGGAGAGCAAGAGGGACACGGAAGGGACTTGTCTGCCATCTCCAGCCATGATTCCTACCTCCCATCCGGAGTGAGACTCTTCTGCGTGGCCACCAGCTTCCCAATTTCCCCCTGGGACATGGTTTTGTGCAGTTTGGCCTGGCCTTCCCCGGAGGTGAATCGCTGCACAGTCTGTAACAATTCCAAGCACGAGGCATTTAAAAACAAGATAGCTCTTGAGATATCAGAAGATTTTTTTTTCCCTATCAAAAAACAGCTATTTCACCTCCTATATCTTTATTTCTATTTGCCTACAGGTGAAAACTTACAGTCCTGGTGAGCCCCTAGAGAAATATTTTGATGACTCCTAATAAAGAGAGGCATTTCCCTTGCTCCAGCTCTCCAACCAGGTACAACCTTCTTTTTCCTTGAGCAGTCAGTGATGAAAATCAGTTTGCACCAAGCCATGGGTCCTTATTGCTCAGCCTGCACAGCTCTTCCACCATCTTCATCCAGACACTCCAGCTCTCCACCCAGAGTGTCTCGTTAGCCACAATGAAGTGATTCCCCAAGGGAACCTTCAACCACCTGGATCTGTCCCAGCAAAGGTTCCTCCTCCAATTCTTGTTGAGCACTTTACAGAAAAAAAGACCAAAGTCTTTGTGCCAAGGACACACCAAAATGAACCCTTTAAGGAAGATATTTTGCAGCTTTAATAGAAAATATCTCCACCTTTGCCACCATTTAAAATGCCCTTGGATCATTTTTAAGGGTGGGAAGAATTTGCAATAATTCAACCTAACAGGATCCCATGAAGTAGCCCAGAAATAGACTTGCCATATTTAAAAAATACAAAAATTTTTGTTCTATTTTCCAATTGCAGCTGTGATTTGGGAGCTGGACTCCTGGAGGAGAGACTTTCAGCATGAGGAAAGTGGAGAATCAGGTATGAAAGGATTTGGGAGACGATGGTCAAATATCTCCTGTAGCTTTCCTATCACCTCAGTGTCTCAACTGAATGCTCTATGTTTTAAAGCATTTATTTTACTTCTATTAAAAATATTTTAAATAAAATTCTATAAAAAATAGGCTGCAAAGGGGTCACATTTGCCATATTTACTATTTTTCCATGTTTTATTTCCCTCCGCCAGACTAACCTCTCTTCTAGCCAGGAGATGGCAGCATGTAAGGCAAAATTACTACTGGGAAAGTCAGGAACTGCCTAAACCATGAAAGAGATTTTGTTCCTGTCATTCTTACATTTAGGTGATGATCACACAGAAATTGTGGGTGGACATTGGGAAAAAAGCAATTCAAAACCTATAAAAGAGATCTCCATCCAGCCCAAACCTACTACTTGTTTTAAAAATCATCTGTTAAATACTTGCCCCCACAATATGGTTTTGTTCTTGAGTAATTCCAATTTTTTGCATTTCCAGCTTTAATAAATAAAGACTAAAAGGCATTTTTGGCACGAGATCTTTCTGTCTGAGGTTCTCTGCCAGGAAACTGAAGGGAAAGGATGGGAAACCTTCTCAGATGTCAAGATGAGCATCTGCACCAGAAAATCCCCTGCTAGAGAACACAACAAAGCATCATGAGGGCAAATGGCAATAACTGGGGGTCTGAAGTTGTCTACTGGATGAGGAAGGGACCAAGTATTTTTCCTCTGACAGAGCAACCTGTGTTTCACCCACCCATAAGGCTACTATGGCCAAGGGACTCGTCCCAGCAGGCAGCAGTGCTGTGTGCTGCAGGGAAAAACTTCCTGAATCTCAGTGAATGCTGCATGGAAGAACTTCCTGAAGCTCCCTCTGAATGGCTCAGGACAAGAGATCTTCTTTCATTGCTGGCTCTTCAGCTGTGCTTGGGATCAGCTGGTGGCAAGTACTTAGACTTATGTCTGTCAATTCATGGCTTTAGTGTGGAGGGTGGAGCAAAATGATTGGTTCATTACGCAGGTCCCACTCTCTAAGGATGTTTCCAGAGGGTATTTCTGGTGTGGTTCCTCTAGCCAAGGCTTTCCATTCATGCAGCTGCTGCAGGAAAGATCTCCAGGCTTAGGTGCCAAACAAAAGTGGTGTTAACTAGTGCTGACCACACCCAGGAGCTGTTCCTCCCACTTGTGTCCCACTACAAGGTAGGTTAATCCTTGGCTATTCACCAGCCAAAAAACTTGAATCTTGGTCTTGTCAGGAAGCCCTTAATCCTTAAAGAACCTCGGAGTTAACTGTACCTGCAGCAGCCACCTCATGTACTGGTGCCCCATGGGTTTCAGCTCTGGCTGCAGATGCTCTGTGTGTTTGATGCTCTGGGATACCCTGGACGTGGGTCAGGAGCACGGGATTCCAGTGGGCCTCTACTCACCAGCTGGGGTACACAATCAGTGACTTGATAGACAAGAAAAAAATGGACAAAACAGGCGGTGCAGCTGACCCATCACATGCTTGGCTCCACGGGGCCGCACGCGATCTCTCATTCATCCATCCAGCAGCCTGGGCTGCTGAGCAGGACATGGAAAGAGGCTGTTTTGGAAAGCTGTAGCTGGAGGCAGGAGCTATATGAAGCAGCTATTCAGTCGCATGGGAACCAGCCCACACATGGCGGCTGCTGGACTCGCCTTCATGTGACCACCACAAGACACAACCAATGTGTCTGCACAGACATCAACCTCCTGTGTTTGTACCCAAACCACCTCCACAGGCACCAGTCCAGCTTTATCACAGGCTGCTCCACCATCTGCAACACCCAACTGGGCTCTGCTAATAAATATGAATAAACAGTCCCTAAATTTTGCTACTTGTGAGGATCCTGACCCAAAAAAGCCCCAAGCCAAAGGGCTGGTCCCAAACCTGCAATACAGAATACAGATGGAAACACTGGACACATTGTCAAGACACACAGACGGAGGGTAGCATGGAGCACACGACGTCAGGGGTAGCATTGGCCTTGAAAGCAGAACTCAACCACACGAGGGGTCAAAGTCCTGACCACCAGTTAGAACCGGTGCTGGAGAGCAGAGGAGAAGAGGGACACAGCAGAAACAGGAGAGAGGTGGCACCTACTGCTACTCGCATGCGGTGAGAGATGTTAAACGAGGTGAGCAGAGTCCCAAGGAACACTTCCAAGGAGTGCAGTGACCCAGGATGCTCCCAAGGATGGAGCTTGCCAAGCACCAGCATAGCACTTTTCACACCCCAGAGGGAATGATTCCTACAGCTAAAATTCCCCTTTGTACATGGGCAGCCTCAAGGAGTGCAGTGACCCAGGATGCTCCCAAGGATGGAGCTTGCCAAGCACCAGCATAGCACTTTTCACACCCCAGAGGGAATGATTCCTACAGCTAAAATTCCCCTTTGTACATGGGCAGCCTCCAGGAGTACAGCAAGGCACTCCAGGTATGGCATGGGGTGCCATGGTTTGGTAGTGAACAAGGCGGTGCTGGGTTTGTGGTTCGACTCAACAATCTTAGAGATCTATTCCAACCTAAACATTCCTATGATTCTATGTAGAAAAATACATGTTACTACATAAAAATCTCCCTTTCCCAATCCACAAGCAGAGACTTGCACAAAGGTGCAGGCAGGTTATCTCAGTTCATAGCGATGTGTCTTTCAATCAGATTTTGAGTATTCCTGTCTCAATCCCCCAGCAAATTTATCAAGAGTAGGCTTAAAAATTTATGGAATTTGTAAATCTCTGCTCTCTTCCAGTGAGGAAATTATCCTGGGAAAAATTATCCTTTATAATAAGAGCTGCTAAAAGAAAAGTCATGAAAAGCCCTCCTTGACCACCTGCTTTTCTCAGAAAAGCAGCTTTTAGGATCGCATGGGATGTTTGCTGGACCCACAGCAATGCTGTGGCACAAAATAAATCACTGGCTTTGGTTTCATGCTTTTCTTTGGTTTTATACTCAGCTCCACATCCTGTACTGCAGCTGGAGGAGAGGAACATGGCAGCCCTACCCAACGCTCCACCCAAACTCTCACAGCAGGAGATGATTCCTGGTGTTTATCCACACTCCTACAGGAACATCTCCACCACCTCAGAAAAAAAATTATGAGCGGGTTGGAATCTGTTGGCCTCTTCCACTCTTGAAACCTCTCGGTTTGTGATTTTCCAAAAGCAGCTTATGTGGGTGGGAGATTAAGCTTGAGATGTAAAAGCTCCACCGTGCTGGCTCATACCGGACCTGCCAAGGGATACTCGTCACTGTGCTTGGAAAAACCACTCAGGTTGGTTGTCTTTGATTTAAACCCACTATTTCACTCTCAGTATGTTTTCATTCCTCAGTTTCCACAGTTTTGCTTTCTCTGAGCTGCTGTCTGCCAGCATCACTCTGATAATTGAGGACTGAATAATCACTGGATATTGTGGCTAAGGATAAAAAATCAAAAGTAAAAGAAGGTGCAGGATTTATATCATTTTGTGGTCTGTCGCTTTTTGGACAATATTTACTTTAGGTTTTTTTACAGATGTGTATAGACCATTTTTAGATCAAAAGATTCCAAGGGGAGGATTGAGGTTGAAGGCCCCAAACCAGGTAGCTGTGCAATACAAGTAGTAATGCTCCAGGAAACTATGGGAACTGTGGTGGATATCTAATCAACCCAGGAGCAAGAGATATAGTTTGGATGCAGCTCTGAGCACCCTGGTCTAGTGGAAGGTGTCCCTGCCCATGGCACGGGTTTGGAATTAGATGAGATCTAATGTCCCATCCAATCCAAACCATTCCGTGATTCTGTGATTCCATGATTTTGCCTCTGTTTCTGCTGTGTTCGCCAAACGTACCCCATCTACAGCATCCTTGGGAGTGGGAAAAGAAGCGGTGGAGGGATCAGTGCAGCTACGGTTAGCAAAGAAAGGCCTTCATTTCCCCGCCACGTTGGACACAATTACCATTTCAGAGTCACTGTAACAGGCCTGCCCCAGGCGGGCTGCAGGCACCGCCTCGGCGTGAGGAGGGTGCTCAGAGGAGAGAAGGAACTCAAAACTGCCATCGTAATCCTCTTCCTCCGTATCCCCCTCCTCATCAGCAAAAGTACCTCTAGTCAAGAAATCGGAGCGTGTCCGCGCCATGCGGGCTTTCTTTTTATGGCTCGGTCTGGGCACCTGCTTGACCAAAGGATAAAACAAAACAAAACAAAACGAAAAGCAGGGTTTTAAAGTAAAAAGGAGACTCTAGCCACGTAGCCTTAAGACATCTCTGAGTGACACTGCACCCCATGGAGGAGATGCAGTATTACGTCTAGTGAAAACAGCAAAGGACCAGGAAGAACAAAAACCAAGACAGGACGGTGAAAATGGACAATCATGGGTGTTACTCAAATGGACATTAAACCAAACCAAGACAAGATGGCATTGGACAGTGTTTGCCATCAGGATCACGAGATCCTTTTATCCAGAGCTGCTACAAATTATTCCTACAGGGCTTTTTACTTTAAGAGAAGGTGTAGAGGTTACTGTGCTGTCATATTCCCCTTCCCTATCCATGTCTAGCAGCCCTTGTGCTTCAGAACTCACTTCTTTGAAGCTTTTGAGGGAAAACTGGCAGAATAAGTTATTTTCCCCCCTTTTCAATGGAAAGAGAAAATAAACAAGTCACAACTCACCTCGCCTCTGCCAGACCCCGGCATATTAAATGGCTTCCGTGCTAGTTCACCCTTGGAAAGGCACTGATGATTTGCCTCTCTGCTGAAACACAACAGAAAAGAGATCTTTCATCCTCTCCCAAAAGCCTTCCCACCATGCCAACCCAGCTACCGGGAGCACACAATCCAAGTAGTCAAGACCAAATTGCAAGTCTGAGGTCATGGGGTTTCAGAATTGCTTGGAATTCTTCACGATTGGACTTAACACCACAAGACAAGAGAAAACATTCTGCCTGTCAACTTTATCCAGCAAGGTGGTTATGGATTGTACTTTTGTACTTTGGGCTTCTCAAATGTGACTATTCTGCTGCAGAGCAAAAATTAAAATACAGCAATTCTTAATGTCTTTTTCTTCCTGTTGCTTGCTCATGTTGTGCATGAACCAGGAAAAACAGATTTTAAACAGGAACCTTCTCCTGTCACAATGGCACAAAATCCACAAGATAACTGTATTTGGAGGTACTTTGAGTTACCAATAGTCATTCACTGGGAGCTTTTGCAGCAGGATTTAGGAGGGGAGTGGTTTATGTCCTTTTTAAGCTACATGGCCAAAACCACCCCAAAATTAGGCAAGGCACTTTAAGCAACACAACAGAGTGGGAGCAAACATTGTCCCAAGATCTTGCTGCCATCTCCAGACCCTCCAAGGCTAAGCAACGCGATGGAGCTGAACAACTGCTAAGCCCATTATAGGTGTAATTAATTACATATGTGAGTGATATGGTCTCCAAAACGCATTCACTCCCAAACTCTCTCTGGAGAGCTGGTGCTTTTTCATCTGCAACGGTCAGAGTGTCCACATGGCTTTGCTGAATGTAATAATTATGTGGTAAACAAGGAAAATCCTGGAATTTTTTGCCTCATCGAGTCATTTCTATTACAACCACCCAAAAATCCTAAGAACTTATTCATCATTTTTCACCTTGAGAAATAAACTCCTAGCACCATTCATGTAAGGTAAATAAAAACAGTATTGAGCCTGTTTATTGACTCCACCTGCTAATGTCCATGATTCTCTCCCCTGGATTATGTAATGTTGTAAGAGACTGAGAAATCATATTCCAGGTCTTTTCCCTTTCTCTCTGACCTCCGCCTCCTTGTTGCTAGAAGATCAAGAACGTGTTGTTTAACTATGGGTTTGTACAGACTCCAGAAACAGCGTTCCGGACTCCTTGTATAAAAAGGTCCCTAGCAGAAGAAAGAGCCTATGGAGAAAGCTTACGGAGACAGCCTACAGAGAAAGCCTATGGAGAAAGCGTAGGAGAAAGCTTAGGAGAAAGTCCACCATCTCTTTACTTACTGGAGGCTGAAGGGATTGTCTTTTGGCGTGAAGAACATGGAGCTTGCCCTCGTCTCCTCAGTGGCCTGGTTGGGCATCCGAGGTTGCCGGAGGCGCTCCGTCCTTGAAAAATGGCTGCCCGGGTGGTCCTTGGGGTCCAGAGCTGGTTTGGAATGGCAGCGGGGTTCCAGGCCTTCTCTTCGCTCCACGAACATGCTGACAGGTCGGTCTTTGGGAGCACTGTGGGCTGGAGAGCTTCCCCTGGTCCCAACACTGAGACCCTTGATGTCCACTGCTGAGGTTGGAGCCATGCCTGGGGTGGGGCTGTACTCCCCTCTGCTCTGGGGGTGCAGGATGAGGACCGACTGAGGCCGGCTGTCTGCTTTTTTGGCTGGTTTGAGGGAGGGGTCCTTCACTCTGCTCTGCTCCGTCCTCTGCAAAGCCTCTACCCTCCCTTGCTGCTCGAAGGCTTTGCGTTGCCTCTCTAGAATTTCCTTCTGCTGACGGATCTGCTCCATCATCTCCCTCTCATTTTGCAGCTGAAGCTGCTTTTGGCGTTCCTCCTTCTCCACATTGAGCTTTTCCAGTCTCTTGATGACAGAATCTGGAGAAAGGGCCTGTGCTGCTGTCACTGTCCCACGTTCCTCTCTCTTGGTAGAGGGTTTCTCCACTTCCTCTTCTTCTCCCAAGGCTTTGTCCTGGTCTGGCTCAGAGTCCTTCCTGACCTCAGGGAATGTAACTGTCCTCTCCTCTCTTTCCACTGCTTTATTCCTCAGGTTATTCTCCGCCAGCTTCACTTTCACATTGTCTTGTGGTGGAACATAGAAAGTTGGGAGGTTGCTGGAAAGGAGGGTTTCTCTTGAGGGAGCCTTTATAACATTCTGGGGGTCACCGACCCCACGCTCCTTCCTGGTGAGGTTATCAGGCAGCTCTGTGTCTGCTGGGGTCTGTCTGCAGCTGGGCAAATCGCTGTTGCCATCTGCTGCACAGAAAGGCTTCTCTTGCAGCTGAGCCTGGGTACTGCTGGGCAGGGAGTCCATGGAAAATGACTGCGAGTCATGCTCATCTAAGACTAAGGAAACGAGTTTACTACTTGAGGTATCTTCACAGCTTAACAACTCAAAGCTCCCTTGAGAGCTCTCGCTCTCCGGGGTTCCCTGAGGAGAATGCAATGCCTCAGACGCCAGCTCGGTGGACCAGCGCTGCTCTTCCGAAGGTGACAGCCCACCTGTGGAGCGGACCTTGAGCAGCTCCAAGCTGAATTTTGCCTGTTCCAGTTCCCGCATCCTCCGGCTTTCCCTCTTTGCACGAACTACTTTTTTCTGGTTGAGATCCTCCAGTGACTTGGGCCTCTCTCTCACGACGACCTCCTCCTCGGTGTCCATCCGGCTCTGGCTGCTGGCTCTCTCATGCCTTTTGTACAGGGAAGTATCCAGTGGGTCCATGTGATTCACCCGATTATTCTCCATCAGCGATTTATGTTGTTCTACAGCTCTCACTCGCTCTTCAAATGAGCTGTCCTCCCACTTAGATGGGTCAGAGCCCTTGATTTTCAAAACATCATCTGCTTCCAGTCCATCCTCTTCTCTACCTGCCAGGCCATTCTCCAGCTGCATCTCTTTTAATTGCTGCTCTTTCAAAGCTCTAAACCTGGAAGAAAGCAGAAAACCAGGATATTCAGCCCTGTGCCCACTCAGGACCCTTCAAGGCACTGCACCGGTGGTGTCTTATCACCGCCACCACCATCACCTCACCACCACCAGCATCTCAAGCAACCCTCCTTGCACATCTGGTGCAAGGCAAGGCGAGGCACGCTTGGTTTTAAACCTTCTCCTCCTCTGCCATCTCTGCTACCCAAGGGCTGCCACAACGCACCTGAAAGCTCCCCTCGTGCCGACAGCAGCGGGTCCAGCCTCCATCCCTGGTCTAGCTCCTTCATAAGCTGTCAGAGCCAGAAGAGCTTAACCCATCACATCCCCTTGGCTTCTCCATCTTCGCCATCCTGCCCGGGCTGCGTCTGGAACAACTAGCAGGGACTCGTGCCTGGCACCAAGAGCTTTTTGCAGCTCCCAAATGTTCTACGCTACGTTAAGGTACTCTACACCTTGCAGACAGCACCTCTGGAGAGTGCTCAGCCCTGTGGCCAGCGAGCCAAGGCATGACTGGAAAGCCTGTGCCTTCCACAGCGGCTGGCTCCGGTATCCCTTGTCCTTGTGAGCCAGTGCAGCAATCAGATTGGTGAGGCAATCTGAGTTAAAAATAGGCTACTTAAACTGGTGCTGCTGCCAAGGGGAAAAAAAACCCCTTGCGAGTATTTACGGCCTTGGCTTTGCACTGCCTACGTGCTCCAACCTGAAATAGGCTCTGTTTATTCCAAGAGCAGGACACGCAGCGGAATTGTTAGAAAGCGTGGGTAAACGAAGGACCAGGGCAGGTCGGGAGAGGGCCATGGATGCTACGAGGGGACACTGCCCTAAGTCACTGTAGTGCCCTGATTCACACCAAACACCACCCTCTCCTGTGAGCATCCCCAAAATACATGTTCCTCTTTACCCGAGGCCAACAGTGTTACCTTTGCCGTGCCAAATAACCCCGGCACGCTGCCTGCAGGCACACGGCTCTGCTCCTGCTGGCTGCATATGCCTGCCGGACGCGGTGTCCCCGCCAGGCCGCCTGGATGCTGGTGGCAGCGGTGTGCCGGCGCCTGGCGTGCTCCCGCCAGCAACTCTGGATGAGATGGGCTGCAAACTGCATCTGCAGGAACCTCCGCCGTTCCACAAAGCCTCGCCAGTGGGTCTGCAGGATGACAGCAGCTTTGCTGAGGACCAGAGGGTCTGGGGATGGTTTGCCTTTTTTTCGGCTCTGGTAGTTACGCCAAAATCTCTGCAAACACAGCAGGGGATTCCTTGTAACGGGTGTTGTGTGATGATGGGATAGCACCTGCCTTCATGCAACTCTCCACCTCCCCCCCATTCCCAACTTATGATGGCAGTAGGAGTCAAATCCTGATTGCAAGCTCCTTCCTTGGACAGGAGACCTGGTTTTACCCACGGGCTCTGTCTGTAGGATTTGGGGATGGTAATTTGCACTGGAATCCAGCACCAGCACTCACCTGTATGCTGATGGCCGCGTGCCGCAGGCTCAGGAACTGCCTCCTGCAGAGCAGGCTGCGGAACCAGCGCTGCAGCAGGGTGATCCTCCGCAGCACCTCCTGGTGCAGCAGGTCCTGCAGAAGCTGCCGCTCCCGTTCCTTCATGAAAACCTGGCCAAAACAACCCAAAAAAACACAAGCATGGAAAGCTTCCCAGACCATGAGTCAAGTGATTTAATGCTGCTGGTTGCTGGGTCCTGGATGCTCCCAGGAAAGTTTGAGGACCTGATTTTTGTGAAGGCACCTCGAACAGGTTTCAGCAATTTCACAACAGCCTGTGACTGTCTAAGCTCTGAATTACAGTCTCTGCTTTCCCATCAGGGGAGGCAAAATGAGAACCATTGTATTGAGCTAAGTCTACATACACACAGAGTTTTTTGGAGGACATGAGTTTTTTGAGGCCCGCCTCATTACAACCAATAACAAAACAATATTATTCCTTACTCTTTTCTGTTACTAATATTTAAAGTTTCATTTAAATAATTGATTTTTGGCAAACAGAAGACAAACAGTTTCATTAATTAAAACCATATATAGATATTAATTTACCAGACAGAAATACAGGCAAATGTTATATCTGTGTCTTAAAGGCTGAGCCGGGGATGAACATTTACCATTGTTCTTCCAACTTGGTAATTGTCTGGATCAAGTTTTATCTTCCAGAAGAAATCATGGATATTGTGCTTAGATGGGCTGATCCCCTGTGGCAAAAGGACATGGAAATGGTTCACAAAATCCTGAGAAGGAAAAAAAAACGAACACCAAGATTTGGTTAGTTGGGTTCTGCTGCTTCTTTCTCCCATAAATAACAGATTTGCTCCACTGGCCACATGAAATGGGATCTCTGGAGTGAGCAGAAGAACAGGTAACATTTTATGCACTGGGGAACACCAAGTTTCATCCATCATTTGTGGTTTGACGGGAAACACACCACAGCAGGGACCCAGCAAGGTTCAAATGTTTTCCAGCATGGGAGGAGAGGTTCTGCAGGAGCCACAGGGTCATCCTGAGCAAAAAAATGCTGCAAATCCCCAGCAAGGGCCACTATGGAAGGCGGATACCAGCATCTGCAAAACATCTCTGAGATGCTCCAGCCGTTACTGCTGTGAGGATTCAAAGAGCGAAGGAGGTACAAGAGGAGAGATCGTCCCAGGCAAGGTTGGGATCCCTGCTCCCGGCAAAAAAAATTGAGCATTTTTCTTTTTCTAAACAGCTGCTGTGCAGGACACAATGTCTGCCCCAAAGCAGCCGCAAGCAGGAAACCAATCGGCACCAGCACAGCATGAAAGGATTGACATGTGCACAAAACCTGGCAAACACATGGAAAAGAAGAAAACAGGAAAAGCTGGCTAACTCCAGCGGTTCAGAGGATGCCGATCACCCTCCTGATGGGACACAGCTAACACCGACACAATAGGGCAAACACTACTCCCAGTAATTCCAGAGGCAGAAGAGAATGTGAAAATCAGACACTTTTCTTCCAAAAGGAAGTCCATGTTGCAAAAAAATACTGGCTTTGTTCAAAAATCATGGTGCAGGGGGCTTGCAGCCCTCCCTGAGTTTTAGAGTGGCTCACAGGCAGAGAACAGCCTGTTACATCCACTGCCTTCCAGGAGCTAGAAATTAATTACCCTGATAAAAAATGAGACAGCAACACTCAAACAACTCTACTAATGATGCTAAAGGTGATGGAAGACAAAGCCCATTGTACTCAACCTGGAAGGAGTATTTGCAGCTGTATCCTGACTGGCGAATGCGCACGGTCTCCAGCATCCCCGTGTAGCGCAGCTGCCGGAGCACCAGGCTGTCGTTGAACCGCAGGGGCAGCTGGAAGGGGAAAACCAGACCAAGGATGAGAAAATATTTCCTTTCACTGAAGCTTTTAAGTGTGTGGACGGGTAAAGGGTTCAGCAGATGTAGCACATCTGCATGACACACACAGGAGGGAGGGATGTGGGTCCCCAGGAACCATACTAATCCCACTGGGATTGAATCCTGTTTGCTTCTGAGACTTTCAAACAACTAACTAGATAAATAAAGCCATCAAAAAAGATTTTTTGGATTTGAATTGAATAAGACCTCCCAAGGGCACAGTTAATAGGTGAGATTGTGAGCAACTAAATAATCTCCAAGGCAAAAAGCTTCAGCTTTAAATGCCTCGGTAAAACTCTGAAGGATTAATCTACAAAGCATCCCTACATTTTGAACTGAGGGTCCTCAGTCCATGACACAATTATGTAAAGTCAAATTCAAGAAATATGACTCAGTGTGAACAATGTAGTTTATTCTAAAAGTATCTGCTTTTACTTATGGAAACTTTATTTTAAGGAAGCTTTAGGGCTCAGACTCAGCACAAGCGAATTCATGGTTCTATAAATCTCTCTTACGGCTGGTCAGGAGCTTCAAAGGAGTCAAATTCCTTTATTAAAGTCAATATATTTTTCATATAAATTAAAATAACATATTTGCATATATGTGTTTCTACAAATATAAGAAGAGCCCGTGCAGTTTATCAAGAGCAACACCCGAGTGAAAAATCCATGCTTCCCCTTGCTCAAATCTTCTAAATCTAGCTCCATTTGAGGCTTTGTTTCCTATCTAACTGCCTGCAAAAATGGACAAAAGATTCCCAAGCTGATTTCTGGCAGGACCACTTTCACAGGATGGGATTTACCTTCTCGGCGTTGGATCGGATGCACTTGACAAAATATGGCTCTGCCTGGCCAAGGGTCTCCATCAGTTTGTTGAGGGATGCCTGCAACAGAGGAGACAAAGGCAAGGGAGAGGAGACCACAGTGGATAATGAAAATCCAAGTGCTTAAATCATAAACCAACATAAATTGGAATTAATTACGAGTAAATGAGGCACATGTGAAATTATTCCCCCAAATGAGTGTTTTAGCACAAGCAACTTGGCTGATTTTGTCTTTGCCCCCAGCAAATAAACCAAAGATGAATATAATGCTGGGCTGGATTTTCAGATCTCTGGCTCCCCTGGAGCCCAAATTCTCACCCCACTCCACACCACAAGCCTCTTCCAGCCATGAATGGGAGCTCCGAGACAGGAATTTACACCTGGCGCCAAACAACCACTGATGTTTTCTGAACACAAATCAAATTTTCCTTTATCAAAAGCGACTCCAGGCAGGATCTATTTTTAATTTAATCTGATTTTTAATTGTTAAAACTTTACTGTTGACCTAAAAATGAATTTTTTATAATGACAGTTTTGCCAAGGGAAAACCGGGAATTCACAATAATTTTTGAAGCCTGCAACCCTGAACACTTCAGAGGTTGCTTCTAGAGAAGAGCTTCAATGCTGGCATGTTCCTGGCTCAAGGCTCACCGAGAATTGAGGGTTTTCCTGGTTCAATTTTTCTATTTCCCCTTATTTATCCATCACCATTAAAAGTCTCCCTCATAAAAATGAATTTACATTGGCATCACTCTACAGCCAGCTGCTCCAGTGGGATGTCATGCTGAGTTATCCCTTCACCTTGCAAACCTTTGACTTTTTGGGATGACTCACAAGCTCTTGGAATAAAACCAGGCTGAATACCAGAGTGTGCCGAGTTCATTGGTGCTGCCCAGGCTCCTCAGCTACATTTTTTTGCTGTGTCCTATAAATACTTCGGGTATCTCTAACTGCTGAGCACATTACAAACATGGCATTGGTAACATGCTCCTGAGTTGATTACTCCTGATTTTAATAGAGTTTAAAATTCAAGTCATGTAAAGGATATTCTGTCACATTTACTATAAGCAGAGTTATAAATTTTGGAATACAATAAACTGGGGTGGTATTACAAAGAAGCATTTTGCCCACAGATCTGCTCAAGGATCAAAAAAAGGAAGTCTTTTTTTCCTTCTGATAATTTCAAAGACATCTTTATGGGAAGCCTTTCATGTTTAGAAAAATTCATTCACATTCAGGATTTTGGAAGGGGCAAGGGAAGGATCCCAGGCACATGTGATGCAGCTGTGTTATGCACATTAACTTCATGCAAATATCCCTGCTCCTGTCCCAGGGAGCAGCAGGAATGCCATGACGTGGCAGACCTCTGCTGGCATGCTCCTGGTTTTCTTAAAATCTGAAATTACTCCTTTTTATACGAAAGAAGCCAACTGAGAGCTTTCAATCAGCAGTGATCCTGCAGCATCCCACTGTGCCCACACAGGCTGATGGGAGGCAAAGGGGGTACTCAAGGGACACAACCCCTTTGCTGAAAGTCCAGCAAGCAGAGTGCTCCCAGTGCTGGAAACGTTGGGAACAGGATGTGCCGGACCCCTAGGAGGGGGCATTCCATTCCCTCAGCGCCATCCTGTGTGTGGCAGGTGGGCCAGGCACTCTCTGCCATCTGGCCATCGGGAATCCACAAAGGACACAAGAGGTCGCAGGATTAACCCCGTACCCGTCTCCTTTGTCCCTCTGCCAGCAAAACTTTCCAGCCACCCGCTCCTTCACCACCCGTACTCGGCCTTTCAGGAACCGTTCCACCCCTGTCTCCAGGGCACCACCTGCACGTGGGTTAAAGGGGAGCTCTACAGTTTTAGGTACGGGTGGTTTCGTTTTCCATCGTGAAAGCCATCCCTGCTCCTGGTGCACACTCCGAGGCAGCTATTTCCCCTACAGATTACCCTAAGTATAGGGATAGTGGAAATCCATAGGAGATGGAGCAGCTGCAAGCCCGGTGTTGAGGCATTAGCCACAAAGCAGCATATATCTGCAAAAAAACCATGATAGGAAACATTTGTGTTTCCTGCCCATGACCCAGTTCCATGCATCACAATTTTATTAGTTTGCTCTTGATTAAAAAAGCAATGCTGCTGCTTTGTCCCTCAAAATGCTTCTCTTTAACAAGTGCTCAATGAAATTAGGGGTCTTTGATTTGAATGTGCTGTGAAAATATACCAAAAAATATCAATTGTGCCCCACCCCGGGGCTTTTCAGAGTTTTGTTGGGAGCACAAATAGGTTTTGAGAAGGCCTTTCACTCCAAGACATCCCTGTTTCAACCCCTCTATGGATATGAATTAAACTCTGCAGGAGTGAATTTCCACCAGAATACCATTAGATTAGACAAAGCTAAATATATAAATATACAGATGCGCATTCTGCAAATTATATATATATATATACGTTTGTGCATATATTTTTAATTATTTAAACCACAAAGCAGTCAAAATTACAAGTCAAAACCAACCCAGACTTGCTTAGAACTCAAATTTTAAGTGAAAAGCTGCTTTCTATTATTACCACCTGCTTGTGCACGTCTTTCAGCAGTTTCCAAGCCATGATGCACACATAGAACAATCACAGACTCATTTAGGTTGGAAAAGACCTTTAAGATCATTGAGTCCAACTGTGAGCCCAGCACTGCCAAGTCCTTGGAGGATTATTTTCCCTGCAGCAAACCCCAGGGATTGCAGACTGGCACACAGCACTGACAACACAAGATCGATCCCTTCTCTGAATTCCTCTGCCCGCCTGGAGATAATGCAGCAGGATTCTGACCTTTCTGCCCCTATTAAAATTCCCATTCTGACTCAGCACAGATTATGCTGGATGCGAGTAAAAAGACTGCAAAAAACGTGATTTGGGGATTTTGCTGTTTCTGGATTTGGGGGAGAAAGTGCCACAATGCAATGGCTTGGAATGTGAGGCACCAGAGGACAGGGCTGCACCAACACCTCCCTCTGCAGCTCATCCTCATGTCCCACCTTGCTCCGCCACGTCATCCCCCATGATACCCATCCTCACTCTTCTCTCCATTTGCACCCTTTCAATACCTGCGGTGTCTCCCAGCTCCCTCAAGCCCTCAGTGGGATTCATGGCCTAAATGCTGCTGGGGATGGGGCAGGACTGTGCCTGGAGCAGGTGGTTCCCCTCTCTCCATCAAAGGAAAGGGCTCACCTGGAACTGGGCGCTGATGCTGGGTGGTTTTTTCTTCTTATGGAGGTGGAGGAGAGATTTGGTGATGCGGTCGTGCAACGTCAGGTTCGTGAGGTGCTTGAGGGACTTCACATCCAGCAAGTGCTGTGGAAAAAGAGAGAATCCATAGAAAATCCAGATGTTATCATCACACCATCTGCTATATCCCTCCTTTACCCTCACAGGGCTTCCTTAGGTGACATAATCTCAGCAGGGAACACTGAGGGATGGCTTCCCTGTGAGGCTGGTGAGGCCCTGGCACATGCAGCTGTGGCTGCCACTGGATCCCTGGAAGTGTCCAAGACCAGGTTGGACAGGGGTTGGAGCACCCTGGGACAGTGGAAGGTGTTCCTGTCCATGGCAGGGGTAGAACTGGATGATCCTTAAGGTCCTTTCCAACACAAACCGTTCCATGATTCTATGATTCTCTTCACTGTTAATGAGCAGTTCGTTGATTAATTGCATCAGTGCCTCTCCAGGTGCAAGATGGACATAGAGAGTAGTAAAAACAATGTTTGTTCCTCCTGGTGCTCTGTTCCCGACCACGGATGCAGCACCGGCGAGGACCACAAAAAGCATTATTCTCCTAGGAACAACAGATCTCTTGGCATCTCTTAGAATACAATAAATGCAGCCAAGATGGAGGGACAGTAAAAAGGTCTTTGTCTATCAGGTACCAGCTCTCCTGCGTCACTTACTTGATCATATTAGTTTAGAGATTTAATTATTAAATTTCACCAGCACGTATGTACTCCTCCCCAGAAATAGGGAAAAAGGAGCCAGAGCAGCTCCAAGGAAGATGTAAGTGCTCGTATCTCTTTCTCCCAGCAGAAATCAGGACTGAAATCCTTTGGGTTTATATGAATTAAAGAGCCCTGAACAGAGCTGAGTTGACCAAGGTCTTGGTGTAGACACAATGGTCTTCTTCATATCCAGCAGCACTGCATCACTGTGCTACAGCCTTAACCCACAGACCACAAGGGGGAAAATGCTGCTTCTCACTCACCTTTGGGAGACTGGGTTTGGCTTTCAAGTTCTTATTTCGCCTGGGGAGATAATAAATGGCTCAGGTTAATCCACAGTGCAACTGTGGAACAGAGGAGTTTATGAAACCAACCCCACCAAATCCCTCTGAGCAGCTGCTGCCCATTGTCGGGACTGAAACGGGGCTGCCCCTGCATATTGCAGACTGAGAGGAATGTATCCAGTTAGTGGGAATGGTTACACTGGAAATGATGGGATGCAGGGAATTTGGGAAGAGCGAAGAAGCCCCGTCACAAAATGATTGACCAGCTTCCTGCTCTCCAAACCCCATGTTCATTCCAGCCACCCTGGGATATTCCCTGACCCTTCTGAGGAGGCTGCAGTGTGAATCATCATCATCTGCCCAGATAATTTATAATGGAAAATTTGATATCACATTAAAAGTGTGACTGCATTACACTGCTGCTGCCATCTCCAGACTAGTGTGACCAGCAGGTTTGTCTCTTCTCTTTCTTCCCTTTGTCTGTTATTCTGAATGAATGAGAAGAGTTAAATCAGACGTGTCAAATGTTGCTTTGACCCAACTGGGAAACACCTCCAGGTCTACTTGGCACCCTGAGAGTTTTATATCCTGGCTATTTACATTCCCCTAACTCCCTGTGCTGCTCATTATGCTCCAGGAGTAAAGCCCAGATCCTCTCCTGGGTACTGACATGAGGATGCCGTGGGCCCTCTCCAGCAGTTTGCTGTTGGTCGCATTGACAAATATCCCATCTTTGTCCAGGAAGGCGCCGGGGCTGGCGAGCCTGTTGTGCCTCATCCCCATCCGGCCATTCCAGCCAACTGCGTAGGCATCCCTGAAACACCAAACACCGTTAGGAAGAGATAAAAAACATGGTTCTATGATAAAAATAGATCATAAAGTAACCCATTGGTAGAAAATGAGCTGCTGCCTTTTTCTTTCCACTGTTCATTCGCTCCCATGGGATAAGTCCCATGTGCCAGACAGCACATGAAGCCATTGGCTACTAAAGCACCTCTCAAAGATCAAATAGTCACAAAAGGCACAAATTATTAGCAGGACAATAACAGCTTCCAGCTCTCCCAGACAGAAACCTTGAGTCTACAGACATCTCTAGATACTTCGGTGGTCTGAAGGATACGAGGCCATGACCTCTGGTGCCTACTCTGTCTCCTCGAATTCACACAATCATTCCATTAGGGAAATAAAAAGCAAATCTAATTTGCAATAAACTTTTTTTGCCACAAAGATGAATGTCAGCCCCAGCCGAACTGATGGGTTGACCCAGAATTACTCTCTGGAACCTGATCACAAATCAGTCACCCAATTTGGATCTCTCTGCCATGGAGCAGAACTGCTGTGGTCTCCAGAAATGCTCACCTGGCTTCAGAAGGGCTGAAGAGAATGAGAGGAGGAGCCAAAATCCCCTCTTGGAGGGACAGAAATGGATACTTGACCAAACTATACATCAGGACAAGTAATTTCCAGAGCTGAGGAGACTTCCAGTGGTGTCTGGGGGACATGAAGCCTCTCATGAGCAGCACCCAACCAAAATACTTCTGGCTTGGTGGGTTTTTGGTGGTTTGTTTGGGTTTTTAAATTCTAAATTTTTTATCAGCCTTGCAGAAATCATCATACGAAATAAAAGCACTCTAAGGAATGATGTGGAGGCTGCAACCCAACACTGCT
>VZTE01004405.1:727301-746129 GCA_013397775.1 Eulacestoma nigropectus
CCCCCCCCCCCCCCAAATTATCTCAGACAGGAGGAAAAGGAACAGGAGGAGACTCCAGGCTGCACCAAGTCATGAGGATGCTGAACGATACGGTGGTTTAAACGTGGCCTCGGGCACCGGCCACTTCTGAGGTCTGACAACAAGGCAGCCCTTTGCCTTAAAGCCTTGATTTGGAGGAAAGGCAAATCTCAAGTGCTGCACGGAAATAAAAAATAAAGGATGTAAAGCTGTTTGTTCAGCCAGCTCAAAGCCTGGAGCCAGATCCTCAGAGCAACATCACCTCGCTGCCTCGTCTGAGCACTTCCCAAATTCCTTCCTGGCCCCATTAAATCAGCATTTTGACATGGACCACTATTATAAGGAGTGATGAATCACAGCAAAGTAAAACCCCTGGCTAAGTGCTCTAGGACCTGCTTTCTTAAACATTCCATTCAAGGATTGTTAGTGAGAAGTCTGAACATCCAGGTGATATCCTCCTGTCTACCTTTCTTCTCTTTACATCTCAGGTACCATCCACCAAAACCCTCTTGTTTGCAGGTGTGAAAAAAAATCTCCAGTTGACAGGAACCACTAAAACTAAACAGCCACTTTTGGGATATACAATACATCATTAATCCTGGCCAACGTCTCCGGAAAACCCTAGAAATTCCCACGTAGTTTTGAAAAACTCAAGAGATAAAATGACAGCTCTGTTTGTTATGGACACTTTAGGATGGATATGTTCACTTGGCAACAGATGCAGGCTTTTGGTACTTCGGGGTCAATCATCTCACTGAATCCAGCCAGCTGTTTCCAGACCAACACCTGCTCAGACATCCCTGCACTTAAAAGTGTCATCAGTGAGCATAAACCAGCAGGATCCCAACCAGCCCCAGCGGTTTGGGTTAGGCATGGCTTGGCTTTCATTTCTCAGCAGCCACTCTGCTGAAGCCTGGTTTCCCTCCCAGCATGTGCAAACCACCCATCCGCTTTCTTCTGAGATCAGAGGAGAGCACTCAGCTCCCTAAAACCTCCACAGTGACTTCCTAAATGATGTCATGCCTTAAAACTGCTTTCAGAAATAGGCCCCGGGCTATCCTGTGGGTTGGATGCACAACCAGACTTAATCAGCGACCACATGACCATGAGATGGCTTTGAAAGCAATTCCTGTTTAATTTGGAGCCATAAATTGCTTGCCAGTCAATGTGGCGGGAAGCTGCTAAAGCCAGTCTCTTTTCCAGGCATGTTACCTGCACCCCTGTGCTCACCTCCTCTTGCTCAACAAGTGCCATTTACCTGAAATACCAACATTTATCAAGTGTGACACGACTCTCCAGATTAAAAGCAGCTGCAACGAAAGGGATCAAAATCACCTGCCTACTCTGAAAGCACAGGCTGGACCTTGGAGATCTTATGAGACACCCGGTTTGTGCTTACAGAAGGAAGGGGCACAGGTGACATTTGGAGACCCATGACTGATGAGGCCAAGGGAAGTGAAGATCATGGACCACGCTATTGAGGCACCACAGGAGGAGGAACACAGGAGTTAGGACGGCTCCAAAAGCACTTTTTCTGCAAATAAAGGCTCAGATTGAGGCTGCTGGTCACAGCTGCTGAGGCTGAGGAAGGAATACACAGCACCTCAATTCCGGCTGTTTAGGATGACATGTCTGCTGTGCTGGCATGGGTTAAGCCACGTAACCAGAGCTGACCACACACTGAACTCCACAGTAAATAAATACATCCCCCTCCTTGCCTGGGTCAGGAGGAGTTTCCCTGCCTTTACAACGTCCCCTTGCTGAGATAATTGAAATATTTTGGACTACAAAAATGTTGGCAGCCCAAGCTCCCACACTAAAGTGCCTCCAAAGCTGGAGTTGGGCAGCCAAGAAAAGCCCTGTCCCAGTTCACAGATGTTCTTCACATGCCAAAGGCTGGACAGAGAAACTGCAGGAATCCTCTTATCTACAAGGGAAGATCTCCAAAGGGACAAAGTTTCACGTTACGTTATCTTGAGGGAAACTTGCACAATCAGAGCTGCTGGAAACAGGGAACGTCACCTCTGGAGACACCAACCTTCCCTGTCTCAAGTGTTACCAAGGACCGACTGCCATCGCAACCCAACCCATCAGAGCACCAGCAGCTGCAGCATTATGAGAAAGGAAAGGAGAGTGGCAAAGACTGAGGTGAGGACAGCCAGGGTTGCATCACCTTCCCAGGATAGGGTGGCATTGCTTGTACCACCTGGATTTCTGCTCAAACTCGAGAAGTGGCACAAATTTATGAATTCAATCCAACCATTTTAAGTAAATCCCATCCTCTCTAACCACTGAAATGGACTTGTGAGAACATTCTGCTCTCCTTCAGTAGGGTGACATCGCCTCTCTCAAAGGGGAGTAATTCAGAGGAATAAGGACACTCTAGTCTTGATGGCACTCAGAGAGCATGTGGTGAACAAAACCAGGCAGAAGAAGCCACTTTTCTTCCCCTAGAATAAAAGGAATGATGTGTATCTAATTTTTGTTGCGGCCATTTGGCATTAAAGCCATTAAAAATGAGCCTTCATAACATTTAAGGAAAGGGTATTTAATTTTGTGTGAAAGGGAAACCACTGAGATGCAAGGACTGATTTGATGGACACATTACAGGAGACAGACTCAGACTCCTCTTGGCTTGTTCTGGGCTTCTCATTAACCTCAGAGCAGCCATAAAGACACACCTGGATATCTGCAGCTCCAAGCAGTGGTTGTAGGAGCTGAGGATGCTCCTATCACTTCCTTCCCCAGCACACACCTGCTCAGAGGGAAACAGAGAGGCAATGTACCCCTTTAGAGGGGTATTGGGAAAATCACACTTCCTGGGATGTGCTGAGGGATAGCACAAGAGTAGCTGGGAAGAGGATCAGTGCCCAGACATCCCTTGGAAATGAAGACTTTGGCTTCACCAGCAACTTAATTCTGGAGTGGGGATGAAGAAGGCTTTGCAGGAGAGGCACAGATCTGTATCTCAAGTGTAGACCTGAGTCTCATTCAGTAGATGCTTAAATGGTCTAAAACTTCAAGGAAGGATTTAAAAATAAAACTGTACATAAAATCTGTAAAAATCAATCATTTTTGAAGCAGATGTGCTTTTTTCCCCCCTGAAAACAAGCAAGCATTTTGCAAAGTATCATCTCAAACCCCGTAACTTCCAGGTTTTCCATATTCCACGGCGCCTGGAGCTACCACACGCTGTATAAGTTCTGCACCCAGATCTGTCCTCCTTAAATGACTATTTCCTTGATACTGGCACATTCATTCATTTTTTTAAGCTTCTTACCCCCTCGTACACCCACCACTGACAACTGCTGCCTTTGACACAGGGAAGTTGTTTCCCTGCCTGCTGTTTAGGCAGGAAAGGTGTTTAGATCCGATCACACGGCAGAGAAAGAACGGAGAGAAGATAAGATTGATAGATGAGATGGGAGAAATGTCAATACAGCCATTTTTAGGTACAGACAGTGCTCTCCCATCCCAGATCCCTGGCCATGCCAAGGTAAAAGCGTGAGCCTTACCGTGGGCTCCTCTCGTTGATGGTGTTGACTCCCTGGAGGTCTGAGAGCGGCGTCCGCGGGCTCTTCCGAGTGATACCTGAAGCAGCACATGAAGAAGATGTTTCTCACATCCAATAGACAATTAGCAGAGCCATCCCCACAGACAATTAGCAGGGCCATAGCTGAGCCCTGACTCGGGCGCAGAGCAGCGCGGACGTGTCCTGGCACATGCCTGGCACAGCTGGGTGCCAGGGATTCCATCACTCCCCAGTCCCACCTCCCTGCCACAGTCATCATCCTCGTGAGTAACACTGTTTGCTCTAGCCTCTAATTCCCCTCCCACACACACATGGCGCATTTTAGGGACACGCTGTCCCAGCCAGCAAACGGGGTGAGGGAAGGAGCTGATGCGGGGAGCAGCCACCCGTGTTCTCCATGTCCAAGAGATTCCCAAGCTTTCCACTGTGCATGGGATAACCCAGCTGCATGGGCAAAACACCTGGACATAATTAGAATGCTTGGAAAAATGGTCATTTATTCCTTAGGCACTTCTTCTCTCCCTCTCTCCACATATGGACACATGCAGCAAGTAGCAAATACTTTATATACTGTTTTATAAAGGCTTGACTGTCTATTGAGCCTATATCCTTTGATACATAGAATAACTTATTGGTAATAAAATATATCTAATAGAGTAATATATTAAATAAAGTATCTATTTTGTATTCAGCCAAGGAAGCTGCCACATATGGTTACAGTAGCAGCTATTATCTTTCCCAAAGTAGAAATGTTTTGTAACCAAGCACTTAGGAAGACAGGAGACAATTTCTGTAGACAACAAAACACTTTTCTAGTCACCAAACCACAGAAATGTACAGATCTGATAATGTGGAGTTTGACATGGAAACAGCTGAACAATTTTATAACTGTCTCAAAATCGCTGCTGTGAGACAGGAAAAATCACAGCTCTCACCTCAGCATGGGGAAAATGTGTTTTATTCTACCCTGAGACATCTACAGTGGAAAAAAAAGGGGGAAAAAAAGCTCTCTAAAAAGAAAAAAGTCTAAACTATGGTTTGTAGCAGGACTGGAGGAAGCAATGGTATATCCTCTCCTCCCCATATTTATAATTCCACTATTTCATGCAGCCCAGGTGCTGAGCTAAAAGGTGTCCTGGGGATTTTTTATTCTGAAAGATGAACACAAAGCAAATATGCTGAGACCTGAGCCCGTCCTGCTGTTCTAAGCCTGGAATTCCTGAGGAGAAGATGAATTCCTACAAAGTCAATGATGACAGCCCTTTAACAGGACATTTACCGCCCTCCTTGCCCTGCTGAGATGTTGTAACAGCTCATCTTGAAGCTGCACATTGGGCAGGAGATCCCTGAAAAGGCTGA
The DNA here is from genome assembly GCA_013397775.1 of Eulacestoma nigropectus. Classification (NCBI taxonomy): domain Eukaryota; kingdom Metazoa; phylum Chordata; class Aves; order Passeriformes; genus Eulacestoma; species Eulacestoma nigropectus. The sequence goes on from VZTE01004405.1 coordinate 732,211, forward strand.
TGGTCCACTTGGTTAAGTTTTTGCATCTAAAGGTGCCCAAATACCCTGGAAATGTCAGCAAAAGAAAATTTGAGGGTGTCCTGCCCCAGGTCACCTTTGAACCAACCCTCCTGTGCTCCAAGGCAGGACCAACCAAATCACTCCTGCTGGGAAGGTTTGGCATCTCCAGCACTGGAGGTTTTTGGAAAGCAAGGCAGGTAATGCATCTGAGTGCTTACAATACCCAGAGCTCAAAACTCTCTTTTCAATCCCTCTTTTTGCCATTTAAGCCTTTTTTTGGTTACATTTCTTGTCCTAGGACTGTTCTTGTACCTCTTTCAAGACTGGCATTTCTGTGTCCAAAGTACTAATTTAGAGCACAGAAACCCATTTGTAAAGAGGGAGAAAATGGGAATAATCAGGAATCTGCTTAAAATGTTGCATTAGTACTTTGTGTAGCTAGTTTTAGACTAAGAAAGCACCTAATGTCTACCTGGACCTAGTTTTAATATAGATTAAATTAATATATTTTAATATGCCTGGATACTTCCCCGTTAAGGCCCAGAAGGCTTTTCTAGTCTAAAGCAGTCCATGAAAACTGGGATTTCACTGGTATTTCCAGGAGTTTTTTAATCCTTGCCCTTCTTTTTGGAGCAAAATCTGTCTTCCGACCCTTCCCTGCACTTCCTGCCAAAGAAAGAAAAGGCCCAAAACACCTTCCAACACAGTAAGTCGAGCTGAAGTGACGAATACAAGGTTGTATCAAATTATCCCTGCATCCACACCTTGCATTGCTCAGGAAAAGGGAATTTCTATTTCAGGCTTCCAGGTAACTTTTCCATTAAACTGCATCATGGTTTGGCCAGCTCAGCACCTTAAGTGACTAGTTGATTAATAAAGGTCACAGTGCACAAGTTGGGTTAAAGAGAATTGCTTCAGATACACCAAATATAAAGACTTTTCTGCATTGTGCCATCACTTGGCTCTTTAAAGAAGGACTACAGCCAAAAAAAGCTGTCACATTGATGTAGCCCCTTTTCTGGGAAATAAGGGGGATTTTTACAAATAGAAGGTAAAAGGGTCTTAGATTTCACCTGGTGAGTTGCATGTGGCCTTGAGAACTGTGTATGGTGAACATGGGCTATTAAATTGTAGGAATTGATACTCAGCAGGAAAGAACAGTGTGTGAGTGGCAAAAACCTCTCACTCCCCTCATCCAGCCGAGACACGGCCTGATCTGGTTTACACTTCAGGCAGAAAATTATTCTGATTTTTCAAGCATATTCCCTTTCCTTCAGCCGGAGTGTTTTGGAAAGACAGACTGATTTGCCTAACAGGTCTTTGCCCTTGTTGAGAAGAGTGTTGGATAATCCCCATCTACTCCCTATGGATGAATGCCAACCAGCAGAGCTCCAGTCTTGAATCAGAGGTGTCTAAACCCAGTGCCTTGCTCTGCAGAAACTGGTAGACTCCAAGGCACCAGGGAAGCAGCTGATGGTAAGGGAAGGGCGACCAGTTGGCTCCAGAAGCCGAATACCAAAGGACCTACAGAGAATCTCAATGAACTCATCAAACCAATTTGTTTTCTCTCTTTGTTCAGAACTAATTGCACAGTTCAAGACAAGGAGATGACCTTGGTTCCTTTCTCAAGGATGACACGGATGTATAACCTCATCTGACTTGTCGGAGAAGCTGAGTCCCCGGGGCCAAGATCACCTGTGGGGCCCAAAACCTGCTGGATTCCCAACCGGAACGTTACACAAGCTCCAAGCCCACTTCAGCTTGCCAAGGCTGGGAGCCTGGGGAAGCAGGAGCACACTCCATGGGAAGATGGGAATAATCTCTGAATGCAGAACAAGAATTACTTGTTTGCCTGGTCAGATGCCAATTCACAAGCTATGGCAATGTTCTTCTTAGACCCACTCGGTGGATTTATCCTAAGAGACCCCAAATTGTGTGCACCAGTCTATCCAAGCGAGGTTTTAAGTGTTGAGCTCAACACTGAGCTCAACTTCCTGCTTCCCACTAAATTAAAGCTCTAAGTATCTCTTGAGTTTTATGAATTTCCTTTTTCCCACCTAAGGAACTGCAAACTAAACCCCCCAAAATATCCCATATTGCTGAGCCAACTTAAAAATTAAATTGACTCATTAATTGCAAGTAAAATTACTCTGCTGATAATCATCTTCCTTTCCAATAGTTTCTTAGTAGTATCAGTAAGGTCACTTGGCACAATACCCCTTAATAAAATCTAAAATCAAGTAAAATTTAGTATCACTCCTTTGTATTTTCTTATAGCAGTGTTGGGAACTTGTAGGGGACAATAATGTAGTTAAATTAAGAATGAAAGCCTAAATTAAGACCTAAACCACCTCTGCTCCCCCAACCCCACATGCTGCAGGAAGCAGGCATCTGACCGAAGGTTTCTAACAGGAAAACCATATTTGTGAAGATTTAACATGCACCTACTGTACTTACCATGCTCAGCTCTGCAGAAAAAAAAGTGGTTTGCACTTACACCTAAATTTCATGAAGTTTAAGCAATTGGGCTGAGGCTTTGCCCATGCAGAGCAGCTCTATTTCTGTCAGCTTTAACACGCAACATGAAGGAAGAGAATAATGGTAGGAAAATAATGTATCTAAACATGAGAGCACCAAATATCTATTTAAATATAAAAACAAAATAGAGTAGTGCAGGCAAGAGTGTCCATGTTGTCATGCAGGATGAGTTTATTATGTGACAGAGGAGTGAAGATGAAGAAATGGAGACCAAGTGCATCATTCTGTAAAATAACATTGACAATGCCTCTGTTTTAAGTAAAAGCCCTGGGAGACAATATTTTCACAAGCTAAAGATATTTCTGAAGTCCAATGAAATTCAAATAAGTTGAATTCCAGCTGTACCAGCCTTGTATCAGGAATATTCTTTATTAATGTCAGTGAGTAAATGGGGAAACTGCCAACAAAATGATTTTTGCGAGATCTCAAGAGATGTGGGTTTGCTTTTAATTTGACTCTTCCAACTCTGCTTAATCATTTCCCAATAGGCTGAAAACTGCTCTAAGGCAGCTGGTTTGATCAGGGAAGGCTCTTCAGGTGCTGTTTTTCACCCTTTCTACATGGAATGCACCTGGTTTCCATTTCTGGACGGACGTGTGAGTGTGGTATCAGAGGGGAGGGCGGGTGGTGGAGCCTTACTGTACTTCTCCTCCTTGCACCTCTGCAGGATCTCTAAGCTCCTCTGATGCACTGGGTGGTGGAGAAAGCTAAAACTATCCACACTTTTCAAAACCGCACATGGCACTGCATCATCATGCCCTTGGGAAGCAAAATAAAAACAAACAAAAAAATGGAGAGAACAGAAAGATTTTATAAGCGGAAATCAGGAGAGGGGAAGGAACAAGCCCGAAGGAGCTCGAGGGTCACATGATTTTCGTGCTCGACACAATTTAACTGTGGTTTCCTCCGCATGGCACCGTGGCACAGGAGCAATGGGCTGGACCACATCCCACTCCCAATTATAATCCTCATTAGACAGAGCATAATCACTTAATAATCACTCCAAGACTATCTGGGTAAAAAGACGATTATTAGATAAATCTTTATTTTTATTAACTTATTTTTTAAATCCTTTCTGTGCCTCTGCCTGGTGTTGCCTGCAAATCCCTGTCCAGATGCTCTGTGACACAACCACCTGGAATTCTCATCTTGCATCCCAGTGCTATATTTTGCTCAGATTTTGGCAATTAAAAGGAAAAATGTAAATTATTTGCATTAAGCATGGTTTCCATATTCCCTGAGGGCAGAGAACACAGAGTCTGGAGTTCGGCAGGGTAGGTGTGAGTTGGAAGAAACAATCAATGTGTGGCCAAGAGGACTTCCGATGGCCCAGCTGTGAGCACAGGGTGGAGGAGAGGTGACACTAGTGACAATGTGCCAACAGGCAGTGCCTCTCTGTCATCGTTGACCAAGCCAGGATGTGCCACACTCCCAGCGAGGCGTGAGGAGGTCACCGCAAAGTCACCTTGTGCTAGCATCTAGGGGAGCATTTCATACCAACACATCAAATCATCAGAAAGGACTGATCTGAATTTCCCACAGGAACACTGCCAAGGGGTGTCTTCCTCACCTTAACACCAGTGAGACCTCAAACACCAAGTTTTTGGTTGCTGTCACCTTTATTTAGCAAATGCAGCATTTTTTATTGATTATTTTGGGGGGGAATTGGTTTTTTTGGTGACTGGCTTCAAGAATAAATCTGCAGAAGCCAGTGGGATTGTTTTTAAGGAGGAATTACCCAAGGAGCAACCCTTGTTGGCCAAATCCAACTGCAGAGCCCATCGAGGGCAGGCACAGCCTCAGGACCACAAAACGTTCATCAGAGCAAGGATTTAGGTCCAGCAGAACCAAGTCTCCACAGCCTAGTTTGTATGAACAGCATCATTTTTTCCATTAAGTTTTTGCTAACAAAGAATTAGAGGGTTTTGCATAATAAATGTGTATTGATGACAGCAAAAAAAGTCAATCAGCCAATTTTCTTTCCTAAAGAGCTTGATAGTGTTCCTTTAATCCAAGTTCACTAACAAATCCAGTTCTAACATGCAGTTCCATCGGACCATTTAAATCCACATTGATAAACTTAGTAATAAAAATAATTTAGAATCAAATTATTGAAGAGTTCCACCCTTCAGCTAAGTGCAGCTTGGTCGATTCCTGGCATCTTTGATTCGAGGAGCATTGGCAGCACCATGAGAAGCATCATTCGGGCAGAACACAAAGGTACCAAACAAAAGTCACAGTGACACCACTTCGCTGCTCTTCACCTTCAAGTCAACGAGGACAATCACACAATCACCAAAAGCTGCACTAGGAGGATATCAGGAGCACAAAAAAAAAAGAGTTCCCAAAGCCAGCAAGAAAAAATGCTGATTATCCTTCCAGAAGCATCTTCTTGGCGTGGAGGAGACAACCAAAAGGATGATGTGGAAAGGAAGCAGAGCAAAATTTTGCAGAGCTGCTTAGTCATAAGCCAGGGATTTTTCCAGAAAATCCCCACTGGGTATTGCAAGCCTAAAAGCATGAGAGATCCAGTTGGGGTTCGGACAAAAAGTGCAAAGAGCCTTTAATTAAAAGAAGCACATTTTGGATGCTTCCCTGCTCCCTCAATTCACCTGCCTGATGGATGGGGAAAGGACCTCAGAAACCAAGAATGGGCAGGATGTCTTGAAAAAATATCTGTACAAATATTAAGTGTGTGCATGTGGATGAATGTGTGAGAGAGGCTTTTCTAACTCTACCATCATTTTATCAGAAGCTCCACATCTGTGGGCAGGTAGATGCTCAAATCAGGCTAATTAAAGCCATCAAGGTTTGTTAAAAACCAAAATAAACCTCAAACTTGCTGTCTTTGGTTCTCTGCTCCCATCTATCAAGACGGGAGAATTTTAGTGATACTCTGATAACTCACAAATGTTTCCTGCCATAGAGGCAAAGCATCAATTTGGGGTTTTTCTGCATTATTTTGGAGAGAAGAAGGGACTTCCAGCATCCGGCAGCGGATGCATCATGCTACACCAGCCCGTCGCACTGTCCTGACACTGGCTGAGCCTTCTGTCCATGTCCACCTCCTCCACAGCCACCTGCTTTGGTGACAGGATTTTGGAGGAGGGCAACGGAACAGGAGATGAGTGTCAGGTCACACCAACAAAAACATGATGAAAACACTGTTACTGATCTCACCTTGCTAAGCATGACCTGGGCAAAGTCAGAATCCCAGAAAGGTGTTGAGTTGGAAAGGACCTTAAAAATCATCCAGTCTCACTCCCTGCCATGGGCAGGGACACCTTCCACTAGACCCAGTTGCTCCAAGGCCTGTCCAATCTGGATGGTGGGTAGCTCTCCAAAGAGGGCAAGGACAGTGATCCCAGCTCTGCCACTGCTTGTAGGCTAAGTTTTTCCCATAGATAAGGTGTACCTCAGCATGGAATTTATATTTAGGTAATCTCCTCCCAGTAGTGCTGCCTGTATAATGGAGACTCATGACTTTTTCCCAATTTGGTGCACATAGAAGATCAGGGTATAAATGATCTGAGGATTGTTGGGAAGTTTAAAACAAACCTTACCTGGCTTTCTGAGGGGTTTGTTTGTTTTTTCTTTGATTCAAAACCCAGAGGATACAAAGCACAAAGCCATTCAAATACAAGCTAAAGGACATGGACAGATAATAGAGCAGCACCATGAAAAGGTTTAGAAATTCAGCCATCACCATGTATTAGTTAATTTTGGTATGGAAAGAGAAGGCAATGCAAGAATTGAGTCTCAGAATTGTCTCAAGACCTCCTGGACTCACCCAGTTATATATATATAACTATACTCATCTCTATATATTGATATAGATATATAGAGAGAGAGATATAAGCAAGTTACTGCTACAAACTCCAGACTGAAAAGTGGGAGTGAGGAGATGAGCATGGCAGTGAGCAGGACCAGTTGCCAGAGACACAGAAAGCTAAGCAGGGCTTGAAATCAGCTCTTACTTCCGAGATTAAATGAATTTTTTTTATCTCCTGGATCAGCTCATTTGACTTCAGCCTGGAGTTTATGCAAGATGAAAATGCAAAGATGGATTTTGGAAGCCACCTCTTTGAAGTGGCCTTTCTTCCAATGCCAAGTATTTTTGCCATCTCCCTCTTTGGTTACTCTGTCCAAAAACACTGCCTTGATGTGCCAGACAGACCTAGGCTCATGAGACTCAGCTCTTCCCTTACGCCGCATCCGAGAGGTTGTCAGAGGAAGAACTTCAAGAACTGAAAGATGATTTTTTGCCTCCTGCTCTTCTTGGGATTTGCTCCCAAGAAAATGATTCTTTCTGCTTGAAGAGCTTCCATCCCTATGCTCCTTGTCCCAGGCTCCCTCGCTCTCCATGATGCAAACCTACTGATTGCAAAATAATTCTTGGTGTGGCTCCGCGCTTAATTTTAACCCCAACTGACATTTTCCCTGTTGAGGCTCTAATTCCGTCATGGATTTCAAGCCCTCTTGTGCCCAGAAATGAGTAGTAATAGCTTGTACTTGTCTTCCTGAAATTGCTTTAGGTAGAGAAATGGTCTAAAAGCACAGCCAGGTCTTGCCTGCCACAGCATGATGATGCACCATCACTTTCCTTTAATTTACTGCCCCCGTGATCCGTGATTCTGGATGACTGCGAAGCCATGAATTCTGCTAGACAAGAGACACGCTCTCCTGCAGCTGAAAGGGTGAACAGCTTGGAAAATGATAGGAAGATTTATTGCCTTTTTTTGTTCCCAGATGTAACTAATGGCTCAAGAACTATTACAAAAATGATTTGCCTTTTTTGCTGCGTAATTTGTATGTCTCTGAATGATTTGGGTTTCTCTATCCATGCATCCTCCAAAAGGGAAAAAATTAAAGCAGCAGTAAAATGAAAATATTTCCTTACGATATGTTAAAATCCAAATGTACCTTTAAACGTGACTTCTGCAAAAAATCTACCTGTTATTTTAATGAGTTTTCTAATAGATTACTAAAAAGTCAGGCTACTTAAAACAGTGTAATAACACATTAGACCCAAACTGCCGCTGGAAAACAGGCTCCAAGACCAGGTGATGGGCACACGTACCGGTTTTCTTCTCCACGTAACGTTTTCCAGCCTCCCTAAACGCGACCATGGCCCTGAAAAAGGCCCTCAGGACGGCCCAGCGGAAAACAGCCACGGGATCAATCCCGATCATCCCGCAGATAAAGGCGTTCTTGCTGCTCCGCAGGAGAGCAACGATGTCTGGGCGCATGTGATCCGTGTTCTTCTCTCGGAAATCCTAGGGGAGGAGAAGGAGGAGAAAAGCGGAAAATAAACAAAACCCACAAGATACTCCAGGCAGGATCTTCCAGGCTATCTCTGGGCCAGCACAACTATTGAATCCTGTTTCTGTCTTTCTTTCGTGCTCCCGTATCAGATACCTCTTTATGACCATCATCTCTGATGCTTATCGCGTGCATTTATTGCATCAGAAACATGATGAGAGATTTGCAGCTGCAAATCCCGAGGCTGTTTCTCACACAGGCTCATATGCCCATCAGAATTCCTTCTGCTAATAACTGGCATGAATAGAAATAGGGTCAACTTTGGAATCATTTGCGTGGGATTCCAGAAAGTACCCGTGGCAGTGGGATGCTGAGACCTAAGCACACATAACCTGTATTAAAAGTGGCTAACGATGAGTAAAACACTGGGTTTTCTACACAAACGAAGCCCAGAAAGGCCACGAGACACCCGATTTCAACTCGTTGTTGGGGCGCAGCACCGAACTCAGTGCGCATCCCTAAATTCTTCCTGAAATGCCCACGTGGAGGAGAACAGGAAGACCCAGTCCCTACCACCTTTTCATTTCCCCAAACACTTCTCTCCTGACTCTCCCATCTTCTTGAGCCAAGTCCTCTTCAAAACAACTCTGTGGAGCCTCTGGGGCTCTCCTTCCCAATCCCAGATTTAGACGAAAGCAGCTGCCGGGGAACAGCTGGGTGACAGACCTTGACTCCATACTTCACTTTGCCTGCGTAGTGTTTGATGATGAAAGCTGGCTCCATCACCGCTGGGAATTCAATGTAGGAGTTCCCTTCGTGTTGACGCTTGAATTTGTCCAGCAGTGTCTGGTTTGTGGCTTGAGGAAAACTGAGTGGCGAGAATTGAAAGGAAGAAGCTGTAAACCCAATGGGAAAACTTTTCCACTTCTTTCTTGGCCACAAAAGGGAAAACAGAGACATTCTGAGCTTCCTCTTTTGTGTCTGCTTCAGCAGAGCCTCTTGGTAAGAGAAAGCCAACCCTCCATCTTCAAATTCCATGGAAATCTGCAGCATGGGGGTGTATTTCACAACTTCACCCAATTTAAGTTGTTTTAGCCCAGTACAATATCACTGGGAGAGCATCACTGCTGGTCTCTTGTCAACGAGACAAGAAGTGGGGGAGAAACCTGCAGGCAAATGGTGGGAGCAGACCTCAGCAAAACCATGTGGCCTTTCCCTGCCTTTCACATGGAGGGAACTGGCACAAGCATCTAAAGGGAGAACTGTTCTGCTCCAAAGTTTCCACACCAATGCAGCCCCAGAAGCTGCATGTTCACCCGAGAACTTCTCCTGAGATGATGGATGCATGCAACCAAGGATGCAAATCTGAGGTAGGTACCTGATGCCTATGAAACCCTGTAGAAATGCAGCCCCTATGGACAAGTGCCCTCACTTCACTCTGGTTCAATTGTTAACAGTAAATTGATAAATTCACCTTATTTCTCAATAACAGCACCTACACATCCTGCTTTAACCCATGCACTTGGGTTCAGCACCTTCACATTGTCACACCCCAAGAGACAGGGAAAGAAATGAAGAAAGAAGCAAGAGAAACCTTTTCCCTTCCCTTTAATGGAAGAAATTCTGGAAAGGAATTTCAATAATTACCTTTTTAAGGTTTTTTGCTCAGCTGGCTGATTCTCCACTCTCTGTGTTACCACCTTGAAAACAACACTAGAAACACCAATCAGCCCAGCGAGCTACTAGCACCTTTCTAGGAAGTTTCTTTTTTTTTCAGAAAACTGGAGGATAAACACATTTTAACTGAAAAAACAAATCTCATGTCCAAAGCCAGCATTTTCCTACTCACTTGCTTTCCTCATCCAGCAGATGGAGCAGCCCTGTTGGCTTCTTGCTGATCAGGTTGATGCAGCTGGAGTTGTCTATGTAGTCGATGTTGTGCCAGCTAATTCCTTCTGCTCTATATTCCTCCTAAAAAAAAACCCCACAGATGACATAACGATGATTTAGTGCAAGCAAAAATAAAAAACAAAATCCAAAAGGTTTTGTGGAAACTGATATACCGTTTACCAAAACAAACATCTCTCCTGTAAATATTCCATCAACGCTTTCTGTGATTCTAAAGAAAAGGATGAAGAACCTCTGGAACAACTTGAAACAAAGGGAACCACAGAGCATTTCACAATTTCAGATGCACCAGACGTTTGTTCGGATACGGGGTGGCTGTGTGGGAGTCCAAGCCTGCCAAGGATGCCCAGCATGTCTCCCACTTTCCTTTTCCTGGATCACAACACAGTTTGGGCTGGAAGAGACCTTAAAGATAGCCAAGTTCCACCTCCTGCCATGGGCAGGGACACCTTCCACTGTCCCAGGCTGCTCCAAGCCCCCTCCAGCCTGGCCTTGGACACTTCCAGGGATCCAGGGGCAGCCACAGCTGCTCTGGACAACCTGTGCCAGGCCCTCACCACTCTCACAGGGAACAATTTCTTCCCAATATCCCATCTAACCCTGCCCTCTGGCAGTGGGAAGCCATTCCCCCTTGTCCTGGCACTCCAGGCTCTTGTCCCAAGTCCCTCTCCAGCTCTCCTGGAGCCCCTTTAGGCACTGGAAGGGGCTCTGAGGTCTCCCTGGAGCCTTCTCTTCTCCAGGTGAGCACCCCCAGCTCTCCCAGCCTGGCTCCAGAGCAGAGGGGCTCTTGCACTCAGAGCACCTCCATGGCCTCCTCTGGGCCCTCTCCAGGAGCTCTACATCTTTCTGATGTTGGATCCCAGGGCTGGAGGCAGCTCTGCAGGTGGGGTTTCACCTGAGCGAGGCAGCAGGGCAGATTCTCCTGCTCCCCACGCTTTGGGATCTGGGGGGTTTTGGGGTTCCCAGTGCTTTTGGCTGGGGCATGTGGAGCTTCCCACCCATCAAAGCGTCATATAACTTGCATCCATTAATATTTAGTATTCAGTTGCTGGAAGGAAATTGTGGTACAACATATTAATTACACAGAAAAAGCAGTAAACCTCCCTCTCCTGCTTCCCTGGGCTCTGGTCTTCCGTATCTCCCACTATTAATGGCCAGTGCCCTCTCGGCTAACGAAGAGACCTCCAGCTATACAAAGCCACTGCTCCAGGACCAGCAGAACCACCACCCTCTGCAGTAAAAGTGAGGATCTGCCCCCAAATTCAAGCTGAGCCAAAAAAGGCTATTCATTTTCCACCAAAATAGTTCTAACTCTCGCTCTCCTATAAAGGTTATGTCCTCTGAGACAGACTTGCAATTGGATTACTTCAAGAAGTCTTATGTAGAAATTATTTCAGGGCAACTGGATGAAAGTAGAGTTTAAAAATCGTAATTTTTATAATACATTTTAAGACTTGTGACTCACTGTCTGAACAGAGATACTGGAACATGCACCTTAGTCCACATGTTGGACAAAGACCAACTGATCCAGCTGCCTTTCTGCTTCTCTATCACGGGACATTTTGATGGCAGAATTGAAGATAAAAAGGAAACAGGTTTCAAAATCCTAATAGGATACATCTTTCTAACAATCAGACTCATTGTTATTGCTGCCTCTGCCTTTATTTTTAATATGAGCAAACAACTTTAAAAAAAGTACGTCCATCCAAGACTCCTCATCCAAAATTAACACGAACTCTACAGATATTCTTAGAATTAAAGAGCCTGAAGAGCTTTGAGACATTTCACAAGGAAATTTTTTGCTAAAACAACCCCTACAAGGTCCTGAATCCAGTACTGGAGACATTGTATAATCCTACAACAACAATACAGACGAAAACAGACATGTCCTGCCTTAGAAGGAGTTTTTAACACACCCCTAAAGCCTGTGGGATTCAAAATATACAACATCCAATTGGGAAAAAAAGTCCTGAAAGTAAGGAACGACTCCACATTATAAATTTTGTTTTCTCTTTTCATTTTTTCATCTTTTTCCTTCAGTTCTTGCCAAGCAACCAGGACAGAGCAGAACCTCACAACATTCCCAAGTCCCTGCTGAACTATAGGCAATAAAAAAATCACAGATTTGATTAAAACTCGTGGCATTTTCAGTGCAAGCCAGGAAAAAGCTTCTATCCAGCAATCGCAGGCTGTGTATCTCGCAGCAGGTGTGAGCTGCTCCCGAGGGTTTTCCCAGAGAGTCACTGGGAGTCAGCACCATCCATCAACTGCCCACTTCCAACAGCCCCTTAATGGAGTACAGGGTCCATTAGGCCCAGCTTTGCCAGCTCAACACTGGTCGGGAGCATGCGGAGAGCAATAAAACCATGGCGTGATGAGCCAAGAGCAGCATTATTTCAGTGGTGACGGGTGGGTGTTACTGGACTTAGATATTTATTATCATGACTCTTTGTTGAAGTACTTGTTGGGGGGGCTTTACATTTTTTTGCCCCCCAAAACCCCCTAAATCATGTAGAATTTTACATCTCCACACATTTAAACTGAGAAACCGTCGCTCTGCTCTAGAAGGCCTCTAGACATCCATAATTCCACATGGGATGTTTGGCAGCTGCACTGCAAATGTGCTGTGAAACTCCTCTGGCCACACTAAAAACTTGCACTGCTCTTGAGATCAGTGCAAAAGCACTAATCAGCAATGCCAGATATGGAGTTTTTTAAAATAGTTCAGTAAATGACCATAAAAGACCAGAGTTCACTTCTCTGGGCTCATTTTCAGCTGTTCCACAGACCTGATGGTCAATCATCAGGTCCCTCCTGGCCTCGCTTCCTTCAGCTGCAGGATTTTGGCTAATTCTCCCTCCTCTGCTCCTTTTTCCTCTGGGCTTGGTCAGAAACACTCACTCCCAGGCTCTGGATTCTGCCCTCCCTTCCATCCCCAACACAACCTGTTCCCACTCTGGCCAAATGAGAAGCGAGATTCAAGTCCTCAATGAACAACCTTTTCCACAATAATTCAGAGATTTGCTCTCATTTCAAGACAGGCAGCCGGAACTATTCCAGAGCAACTCCTCCAAAGCTTAAATGGAAATAAATTCCCCTTATTCCTTTTTTCCTAGCATTTTTTCCAGTTCTTGGTTTGGTTGCCTTCAGGATCTCAGCCCAAGAGATGCAACTACGGCTTTGGGATGGGCTGACGTAATTTCTGGGGTGTTTGCTGGTCTGCAGAACCCTGGAGATTGACCATAGAAAGGCAGAAGCTTTAGGATAAGATCACTGCTGTCCATTAAACTCAATTAAATTGCAGTTGTTAATATTCTGTATGATTCCTATACTTGTCTTCTAATGACCATCTTCCTGCAGAATTCAGAAGAGGTCCTTAAAAGCTGCATCCAAAATATTCCTTTTATCTCTGAGTATGACAACAAAGCCTCTGCCATCCTTCGATGGATGCAGGGTCCTGGAGCACTGGAATATTAGGGAATTCCATTCAAACAACATGAGGTTTTCATTTAACAAGACAAAAACAACACGAAACACTTTCAGTCCATTCAAACAAAAACCCCTCAAGCCGGGGGTTGATTAAAAACCAGCTTAAATGTATACCTTGATTTAAAACTAAGTTATGTTTAGGGGTATATTCAAATGTCCTGTTCCTGGAAGATCATCTTTACATTAAGAACCAAACTGTTGACATTACCACTATCTGCAAAAGTTTCTAGTGCAGTGAATTCCACAGACCCCCAGTTTTGGCATCCTTACTTGCAACAAAAACGTGAGGGTTTACTCCTCCCATCTCTGGATACCTGAAACCTGGTCTGCTGGAAAGTGGAGCAATGCAAATTCATTGGAGAGAAGAGCACTGAGCTCCCAGACTTGGCAAAAGAAATGGAGCAAAGAATGAAGAAAAGACATCTGGGGTTTTTTAGAGTCCAGCAGCTCCATATTTTCATTTAATTATTGGGTGAGATGCTACAGATTGTTGTCTGAGGGATTTCTATGGACTCCTGCTTCCCGCTTCCCAAGTGGGAATTCAGAAGGAGATTCCTGCTTCCCAAGTGGGAATTCAGAAACAGCTTTTTCTGCCCTGAGGATGGAGTTTGTCAGTGTGGGGTCACTGAAGGGATCGGAATAAAACACAGTTTATGATGTTCAAATACAAAAAAAAAAAAAAAAAAAAAAAAAAAAAAAAAGGGGGGGCAGAATTTGAAATG